>PISW01008583.1:0-71932 GCA_004023785.1 Mungos mungo | reverse complement strand
AGTCTCTTATGTGTTTGTCCCCCTCCCTGTTTTTATATTATGTTTGCTTCTCTTCCATTATGTTCCTCTGTTCTGTGTCTTAAAGGCCTCATGTGAGTGAAGTCATAGGATACTTGTCTTTCTCTGACTAATTTCGCTTAGCATCATACGTCTAGTTCCATCCACGGAGTTGCAAATGCCACGGTTTCATTCTTTTTGACTGCCGAGTAATACTCCATTGTGTATATACCACATCTTCTCTATCCAGTCATCCGATGATGAACATTTGGGCTCTTTCCATACTTTGGCCATTGTCGATAGTGCTGCTGTAAACATTGGGGTGCGTGTGCTCCTTTGAAACAGCACACCTGTATCCCTTGGATAAATACCTAGTAGTGCACTTGCTGGGCCGTAGGGTAGTTTATTTTTAATTTTTTGAGGCACCTCCACACTGGTCTCCCGAGCGGCCGCACCAGTGTGCGTCTGGCCAGCAGGGCCACAGATCCTCTTTCTCCGCATCCCCAAAGAGGCAATTTTTGAAGAGTTTTCTATTTTAATTTTTTAAATTGTTTATTGTTTTTTTTTGAAGAGTTTCTATCAGCACTTTCTTTAGGAGTTAATATTGAGTTATTATTAGATAGAAAATATTTTCTACATGTTAGACACTGTTTAAAGTACACATACATTGAGGACATCCAGATGGCCAACAGACACATGAAACGATGCTCAGCGTCACTCACCATCAGGGAAACACAAATCAAAACCACACCGAGATACCACCTCAGACCGCTCAGAGTGGCTAAAATGAACAAGTCAAAAGACTATAGATGCTGGCAAGGATGTGGAGAGACGGGCACCCTCCTACACTGTTGGTGGCAATGTAAACTGGGGCAGCCGCTCTGGAAAACAGTGTGGGGGTTCCTCAAAAAACTATCCATAGAACTCCCTTATGACCCAGCAATAGCACTGCTAGGGATTTACCCAAGGGATACAGAAGTGCTGATGCATAGGAGCCCATGTACCCCAATGTTCATAGCGGCACTGTCAACAGTAGCCAAATCATGGAAAGAGCCTAAATGCCCATCACCTGATGAATGGATCAAGAAGATGTGGTGTATATACAATGGAGTACTATATGGCAGTGAGAAAGAATGAAATCTGGCCATTTGTAGGAAAGTGGATGGACCTCAAGGGTGTCATGCTAAGCGAGATAAGTCAGACGGAGGACAGATACCATATGTTGTCACTCATAGGTCAAACAGGAGAAACCTAACAGGGGACCATGGGAAGGGGAGGGGGGGGAAGAGTCAGGGAGAGGGAGGGAGACAAATCATAAGAGACTCTTGAATACTGAAAATAAACTGAGGGCTGAAGTGGGAGGGGGATTGGGGAAGGAAGGTGATGGGCATGGAGGAGGGCACTTGTGGGGAAGAGCACTGGGTGTTATATGGAAACCAATTTGACAATAAACTATAAATTTTAAGAAAAGTACACATGTATTTTTAAGCCTAATGTTTTTTTTAATATTTAAAACATTTTTGAGAGACAGAGAAAGAAAACGAGTGAGGGAGGAGCTAAGAAAGAGGGAGACACAGAATCTGAAGCAGGCTCCAGGCTCTGAGCTGTCAGCACAGAGCCTGACGCAGGGCTTTAACTCATGAACCACAAACCATGAGATCATGACCTGAGTCGAAGTAGGATGCTTAGCTGACTGAACCACCCAGGCGCCCCCAAGCCTAATGTTTCAGGTGCACCCCTGCAGGCAAAACAATCACTCTTTTGGGGTCGCAGTGCAGGTTTGTACCTTTCCTGGGGGGGAGGGGGACCCAAACTAGAATCAACTATAAAGCTTTTCCGTCATCAAATATCATATGCCATCTTTTTGTTTTTGTGCTAGAAATTTGGATTTTTGAAAAGAATTATTTTTTAAAAAATTTTAATGTTTGTTTATATTTGAGAGAGTGAGAGAGAGAGAAAGGGGCAGAGGATCCAAAGCGGGGTCTGTGCTGACAGCAGAGACACTGATGCAGGGCTCCCTCACGACCCGTGAGATCATGACCTGAGCTGAAGTCAGACACTTAACCTAAGTGCCCCCATCTTTTTTTTTTTTTTTTTTTTTAGGGAGAGAATGCACGAGCAGGGGAGAGCAGCAGAAGGAAAGAGAGGATGAGGGGGGTGGGTATGAGAGAGGAAAAGAGAGCGAGGGAGAGGGAGAGAGCGACTATCTTAAGCAGCCGGGCATGGAGCCTGACACAGGGCTCAATCTCATGACCCCAGGATCGTGACCTGAGCCAACATCGAGAGTCAGAAGCTCGGGGCGCCTGAGGGGCTCAGTCGGTTAAGAGTCCGGCTTCGGCTCAGGTAATGATCTCACGGTTCGTGGGTTCGAGCCCTTCATCGGGCTCTGTGCTGACAGCTAGCTCAGAGCCTGGAGCCTGCTTCTGATTCTGAGACTCTCTCTCTCTCTGACCCTCCCCTGCTCATACTGTCTCTCTCTGTCTCTCAAAAATAAATAAAGTATATTAAAAAAAAAAAGTCAGAAGCTCCACTGACCAAGCCCCCCAAGTGCCCCTCACTTGCTGGTCCATCCAGGCCTGCTCACCGTGTCATCAGAGCACCACATGCACGTGTTGACAGAACTCACAGACACATGACCTTCCGGAAAAACATCTACGTCCAATGTTAACTGAACGTGAAAGAGTAATATACCCAAAGATGTTTAATTATGACTTACATTTTTTAGAAATATTTTTCCTGATTATACAATTAATGCATGTACAGAAGATACTTGCAAAATTATTTTAAAAATTACAAAAATAGAAAACTAGAACCACCCAGGGTCAACTCAACCATTTTTTTAACTCTCTGAACTATGGTTTTTTTTTTCCCCTTTGGAGTTTTATACAATGTTATCATACTACATAAATACCTACATTTTTTTTCTATTGATACGTTATAAACATTATCTCATGCCTGTCATTTACGTTTAAAATCTACTTAAGTCAACAGACCTCTCATAAGTTAATATCAAATCACACTGTTTCATTTTACATTCCTTGCTGGTTTTCAGTTTAGATAAGATAAAGAGGGATTTCCAAATCAGACTGAGCAATAAATAGAACATACCTTTCTCCGATCCTTAAGAATCCTGTCCAAACTCTCTTCGTTAACTTTGCTTGCATAGTCATAAAAACTGTTTATTTAAAAGGGAAAACATATTTTATTAAAATGGCATACACACTATTTGGATCTGCATATGCTTCGCCTCGTGTGTCTATGGGTCACTGAATCCTAAAAGCTGGTAATGGGGCTATAACGGCTTGTCTTCCACAGATACACAGAGAACTCTATGTCTTTGCTTTACTGATGATATAGGATACCTTTTGCATCAAAGAATACTCCAGAGACTACTACAATTCAAAAGGTATTACTTCCACATGTGGGAAGTACTGAGTGCAAGTAATTACAAAACGTGTGGTTTCCTTGTTTCTAAGTATCAATTACTGATGGGGAAACAAGAACGCAAGAGCTCTTTTTCTGAGAAATGCAGAAGGGGGAGGAACATCTGGTAAATGTTTGGCTGCATGCTTTCTCGCATAATTTCATTTCATTCTTGCCTCGATGCTGGTGAGCAGGTATTAGCACAGCCCAACGTGTCCCAAGTCTTAGTCTCAGTTTTGTAGATAAAGAGACTTGGGTAAGTGACTTGCCTCAAGCCACAGAGCTGGTAGATGGAAGAACTGAGATTGGAAGCCACGTCTGATCCTCAAATGGCCCTGCCTGACCTGGGTCCTGTGGTGAGCAGGCCAGGCATAATGCTGTGTGGACCCTTCTGCCACTGGCTGTGCCGTCCCTCCTCCCTCCTCCCTCCCCCCCCCCCCCCCCCCCCACCATACGCCCAGGCCTTATAAAGCAGCAAGAAGTTCACGAAACAGTGAAAACAAAAACAAACCCACTGAACCGGAAGTTAGGGGACACCAGCCCCGCTCTGCCTCCCACCTTATGATCTTACACAAGTCACTTAACCTATGTGGTCTCCATTCCCCTTTGCAGAAAGAGGGAGTAGACCCAGACTTCTAAGGTTTCTCTCAGCTCCAAGAATTATTACAGGTCCATGGTTTAAACTTAGGTCCTGGGGCGCCTGGCTGGCTCAGCTGGAGTGTGACACCGCTGTTCTCACCCACGTTGGGTGTAGAGATTATTTAAGACAAATAAATAAAAATTTGACACAAACTTAGTGAAGTCCTTGTTGTGGTGCTTTACTGACAGCACATTAAAGGAAGTCCTCGGGAGGGCAAGGCAGGCCACACCTGGCAGAGCTTTGCAGAACCAGGGCCAAATGGACACTTCCATGGACCAAACACAGGGAGTGTGTGGACCAGGGTCTGAATCATTTCATTTGCTCTGAGATTCTTCTCAAATGCGTTGCTTGTCTTGCTTCCCATTCCTCTTTGGTTACATGTAAATCTAAAGTGATGAGGTTTCCAGCCACTTTCAGGCTTTGTCCACAGGTAGCCAGCCATCTTGCATGAGGTCCCGCCTCTGAAATAATCGATGGGTAGGTGCGTGTGTCGTGGTGCGGGGGTCCCCAGGAGTTCCTGGGTGCCAGGGGCTGGGTGTTTGGGCCAGCTGAGAACAGGCCAGGGGTCAGGGTGAAAGCAGGGGACACACAGCAAGAAGAGCTAGGCACAGGGGCTGGTGGGTGTTAGAGAAGGCAGCACTGACTGAGACTGCTGGAATGTACTGGCGCGGGCAGCTCTGGAAAGGAAGGACCAGCTTCTGGGACGGCAGAACACACCCTTGGTGGGGGGGGGGGGGGGGGGGCGTTAAGAAACACAGGACTGAAATCATCATACCAACCATCAGGGGGAGGGGTCTGGGCTGAGAGAGCAGGCAGAGGCCTAGGTGGGAGTCTGGGCAGAAGAGCACTGGATGGGGGTCACTGGCGCTTTCTTCCCCTCCCCCTCCACACACGTCCCGTGCTCCCTCCCTTCTGAATGTTGCTCCTCCCATTTCTTCCCTTTCTGTCCTTTAGTTGGTCTTAGTGTGCAACGGGTGTGTACTAACTTATACTCACACGCGCAAAAAGAAAATTCCATGTTTCCTTTCCTTGTATCTTAAAGTTGAACACTGAACATTTTTTACTCTTCTTAAAAACACCTGTTAAATTATTTTGTCCATATGTGATCCTTAACTTCCTGCTCTGTGGCTGAAAAGTCCTTGGGGGGGTGCTGGAACAGGCGTTCACCGGAAGCCTCTGAGGCCAAGATTTATACCATCCCCTTGCCTCTCCTTCCCTACCCTAACACTGTGCCCCAACCACACCAGTGTTTGGTCACAGACAGGTGAGTGTGGGTCCCCTCGGTTATACGTGTGACGTTAGAGCCACAATCAGCTGCAGACCTAAATTCACTGGTTTTTTAATCCCAGTTCTTTTTTAAAAATGTTTATTTATTTATTTTTGAGGCGCCTGGGTGGCTCAGTCAGTTAAGTGTCCAGCTTTAGCTCAGGTCATGATCTCATGGTTCATGGGTTTGAGCCCCACATAGACAGCTCAGAGCCTGGAGCCTGCTTCAGATTCTGTGTCTCTCTCTCTCTCTGACCCTCCCCTGCTTGCACTGTCTCTTTCTGTCTCTCAGAAATTTAAAAAAAAAAATTTTTTTTAATGTTTATTTATTTTTGAGAGAGAGAAAGAGAGAGATGCAGAGAGAGGGAGAGAGTGAATCCCAAGCAGGCTCTGTGCTATCATCACCAACTGTGAGATGATGACCTGAGCTGAAATCAAGAGTTGGTGCTTAACCCACTGAGCCACACAGGCACCCCAATATTCACTAGTTTTTATCGACCAATATTTTAAAAAGGACTAAAAGTGACAAAGAAGGATGTGGCTTACCTAAAAAGTTTTGAACAAGGCTGATGGTTATGGATTTCTGTAATGAAAAAGAAAAAACACATCTTAGCTAATCTGGTAAAATACAGTATAAAGTATAAAATAGCCCAGGTTTTTTTTTTTTAATCAAAATCTCTCGAGCAATGAAAACACCGCTTCCCCGTCCTCGCAGGCGCTGTGTGTCCACTGGGGAAGGCGGTGTGTCCTCTTCACACTTCAGCTCAAGGACATGCTCTCAGAACAAAGTAAGCCGGGGAACAAGTTCTGTTTCCACCTGTCCCCCTACGAGGAGCACACATCGGAAAGCTTTTGTTCAGAACACGCGGCTGTTGTGTGCCCTCACTCAAACTCACCTATTTAAACAAAGTGTAAGAGGAAAAAGTAACACCTGGCTGGAAGCATCTAATCAAAGTCGTGAAGTGCTGTGCAGACAGCCCGGGGAGAGGAGGGCCCGATCACCCGCCATCAGCAACCCACTAACGGGCTCGGGACAACTCGAGACAACTCGGGACAACTCGGGACAACTCGGGCCAGGTGTTCTGAAGGGGAAGGGAGGAGGCGGCTCTGGAGGCCTGTTAACCCTTTCAGACTGTCAGCACCAAGGAAAACAGCCATTTAGAAGGCAGATCCTAACGGCTTCTGGAAATACTGCTGTGATTGAAAGAACAATTTCTTCAAGCTCATCAGGGGGCTTAGGGTCTGAGTGGCTTTATAAAACCATGAGACTAATTAACCATTCAATTCTATTAATAACATTCTTCTGGGCAGAGGCTAATCACCTGTTGTTTAAAAAGCTACAGCCACAGAGTTCCAGGCTACAATTTTAATGCAATTAAAATGAAACCATGACCCTGGAGGGCACGGGGCTGTGCCCAATAGCTTCTGTCCTAACTTAAGGCGGCCAGAACACGCGTACAAATGCAGTCCCCTCACTGGGAAGATGAGTTCATTGCCTCGCAGAGCTGTCGACAAAGTGGTGCAAATAAGAAACCTTCATCTAGAAATTGTTCTCTTTTATCAACAAACATAATACATTTTACACCATCCTGCATTTTTTCAGGTACTTTACTAACAGCAATTAGAACATGGAACATTTGTAGCAAAAACTTTAAAGAGAGTTCAGGGAAACAAAAAAATCCTCACCTTCTACTTTAAAAGATATTTTCAGAAACCCCCTCGAGTCAGTTCTGAACCCCAAATATACACAGCCGCTGCCTCTGCAGACTTCTGTTCCGGTTTACAACCGGGGTTAGATGCACACTACAGATATGCCCTAGGTATCCTGTGGCCTTTGCTAAAGGAAGCTAAATCTTTCTCTTGTAAGATTTTCTGCAATGCCTAAACCCTCCATGGAGATGACTGGGTGAAGGCCTGCAAGGCGAGGAAGCCGCGGATCAGAAGGAAGCCGGCTGGCACACAGATCTGGAAACGGCAGAAGCAGCGCAACCTCGCCTGTGGTTCCAGAGTTTGCCGCGCCTCTAAGCTCGTCCATGCGGTCCAGACGCCTCTTTACACGCGTATGGCGTCTCCGCACTCATTTCCCTGTAAGCCCTCCGGACCTAGGCCGTGCTGGCTGATCCTCCCATGTCTGCTTCCCTCCGGGGGTGACTGAGTGGCTCCAGCACCCCCAACCTTTCCAGTAACTGCAGCGGTGCCACCTCTGCTCCCTCCCCTTCCCAGAACTAAGGGTGGACAGCTCTACCTAATGAGTTAGCACAGCCTTCCAAATTAATATGTAGTCAACATGAAATGCGACTCTTCGTGTTCTGAATGTAGCGCTCATTCTTTATGTAGTCTTTATCACACAGAAGAAGAAAAGGGGTCTGCATGTGGATTCAGACACATCCAACAAATAATGACTGTGGTCAGTGCATTTTATGTAGAACCTCTCATTCTGGGGGGTAAGCCACGCCAGGAAGTTTCCTTACCCCACTGGTCTGAACTACTATTCATTGCCCTTCAGCTAACATGTGTCTGTCTGACCCAGGTTTTCCAGAGCCCCTGGTTGATATTTCTAACAAGCTTTCATTTTTGAAAGAAAACTCTTCCAACAATAACAGGACTTCTAAGACAATGCCAGCACACACTTTGCCCCTGAGAGCCATAATCCGTTTCAAACAATGAAATGAATATAGCTAATAAGCCAAACGCTGTGCAGCAGAAGATGGTTGTCATGGTGCTGTATTAACGGGGGCTATCGATCGGCACTTCTCCGCGTCTGCAATACCATGGAAACGTATTTACTGCGAGAACCAGAAGGCTTACAGATCAGATACAGTGCACTAAGCTGCAGAACTGGAATTATTTTACCATTCCACACAGCCAGGACACTCGTCAGAAATGCTACTTTTGTGACCACGCGCTCTTTCTTGCGCAGTTTGCTGTCAGTTAACTCTGGCATTTTAACCTTCATAGACCAAACTCGTTTCGAACACCCAAGTGCAAACAGTAAAACTGCACACAGGTGCACTGACACAAAGTCTCTATCTCAGGATTTTATAGAGTTAAGCAAAACGAAATCTCAGAGCAGCTACACCCAGCATATCAAGTCTTCATAGTAAGTCATTATTGTGGGGAGTGGGTTTTGAAGTTTTGGTCCTTTAGGAAATTAACAGTTTCTTGCCTCCCCCCCCCCCATCCTACCCCCACCTCAGTCCTCATCCTGCCTCCCAACCCATGTACTAGAAAGGCTTTCAGAACAGGCTTGAGATTGATGACGTGGCCCCAACGTAACCTAACCTCCCGGCGAGCCTGCAAACCAGAAACCACCCCCCTGCACACTCTGTATTTCAGTTGTGTAGAAACGGGCCAGATCCCCTGGATATGTTATGCACTCCCTGCTCTGGGCTCCCCTGAGTGCACCGCCCACTAGCCCTAAGTTCACCTCCTTCATGACACCTTTGCTGATTTTACCCACTAGCCGAGTGTTTTTACAACTTAGGAGACTATCTCTGTTCCTTCCTTACGGGTCTCATGTTGTGCGGTTGTCTGGTGTCTCTGTTTACCCTCCTGCCCCCCGCCCCTCCCCCCTGCCACGCTCCTGGCAGCTAGAGAGGCATCTGGGCACCCCCTCGTTGCCTGGCACATGCCCCATACATGACGGTCAGTAAGTGTTGGCTGCAGAAGGAAAACGCCCCTTGCTGTGTTCTGAGCATCAGGATATGCTGTCTGGCGACATGCTTGCGGTGCAGTGTGATCCCTATTTATCAAAAACGGGGCTGATCCGAGGAGAGTGGGCGCATCTGTAAATGCTCCTTCATCTTCCCGGGCAATCGCCCCAAAATGGACTGCTTGGCTTGTTCTCCAGGAGGCTGCGTAGATTTAGCAAACAGCTCATGTACACAAGCGTGAACATCTCTGCCAGACCCCTCCAGGAAGGACCAGCCCAACACATCCACTCGTCACAGCGAGAGGGGGTGCTGACAGCCGTGGACAGCCCAACACGCAAACTTGGGGTTCGCTGTGGTGCTGAAGAGACGCCCAAGGGAAGCAGCGCAGAGCAGATCAGTGAAGGGCCGGTCAGGGGGTAAGAGCCAGCTTTACAAGGCCACGTGCACACAGACCCGCCGCCGCTGGCTCCCACTGACTCAGAAAACATCTCATACCTGGTATCTGGGCAGATGATCTGCGCTGTAATTTTAATTGTTTTCTATGTGCCTTTGATCTTTCAGATTAAAATCAGGTAAGGGCCAAAGACAAAACACACAGCATCGATGCAGAAAAAGTATCTCTAAGCTCGGCGACTAACTCACTCACCGATTACTTGCAGAAACTCTGTGTTGCTGATTTGTGAGTCACTGATGCTAAAGGTTTCCTCTTGTCTTACCTCTCCCAGCAGAAATCCTTCCTAAAAATAATAAAAGAAAATAGTTGCAAACTAAAAACAACAATGGCTGTTTACTGTAATTAAGAGGAATGGACGGCATTATAATAACAATTTTAACAATAATCCAAAAAGCTTGCCAAACAAACTACTCTTCGGCAAACCGACGCGTGAGACTAAAGCAATCTGAGATAGACCGATTAACTGGATGGTTCGAATAAAGGATTCCGTACACAATGAGATACTTTTCTCCCTTCAAAAATAAAAACCTTTTTTTTTTTGAAGCAAAAATAAGTAGAGTGAATTCATTTCGTAAATCCTACTGAGTGTAATAACCGTTATCAAAAAAGCTCAGGAAGCAGAAATATTCCAAAGAGGTTTTCTGGAAACAGCATACAATTTATTTCATTGTTTTAAAAGCACTGTTAACGATAAAAGGATCAAGAAGTTAACACAAGCCCGGTGGGGCTGTGGGAAGGGATTTCAGCAACTAAGTTTCTTATTGCTCAGATGATCATTTTCCCATAATAAATACCGCGGTTTGTATCTTCACACCTTTGGAGAACAGACACAGTAAATCCTGGATGGCTCGGCACGTGACCTCCTGGGCGAGCGCATGTCCTCACGCTCAGCACAGGTGCCGTGGGAGGACGTTGACGTCTGTCACAGAAACTTCCCTGGAGAGGGTGAGCCAACAGCTGTTCTGCAATCCCCTTCTCGAGGAGTCGCGTGGCCCACTCTTCCCTCCATTTTGCTCTTTTTTTCAAAATAAATTTTTAAAATATATTAGAGAGAATATGTAGGAAGGGCAGAGAGAGAGAGAGAGAGAGAGAGAGAATCCCAAACAGGCTCTGCATTGTCAGTGTAGAGCCGACACGGGGCTTGAACTCACGAAACATGAGATCCTGCCATGAGCTGAAATCAAGAGTTGGATGAGCCACCCAGGAGCCCCCAACTATTTGGCTCTTGACTCAAATGGCACCTTATTAGAGGGGCCTTCCCTGGCCAATATAATGGAAACAGGGTCTGCCAGACACTCTGTCTCCTGTCCCCTGCGTTTTTTTCTTAGTCTTCTCACTATCTGCCATAGTACATCCTTATATTAACAAATAAATGTCAGGGCACCTGGGTGGCTCAGTCGGTTAAGCTTTCTACTTTGGCTCCGGTCATGATCCCACCGCTTGTGGGTTTAAGCCCTGCATCGGGCTCTGTACTGACAGCTCAGAACCTGGAGCCCAGTTCAGATTCTGGGTCTCCCTCTCTCTCTCTGCCCCTCCCCCGCTCACAGTCAGTCTGTCTGTCTGTCTGTCTCTCTCTCTAAAATGAATAAATGTTAAAAAAAAATTTTTTTTTAATGCCTACACCTACTAAAACATAAGCCCCATGAGAGCAGGGACTCTGTGTGTGTTCACTGCTCCATCGGCACCCAGCACAGTGCCTAACACGTTGGAGGTGCTCAATAAATACTGGCTGAGGATATTTGTTGAAATAATGCCTCCCCCTTTTTATGTTTATGTATTTAGTTTGAGAGAGAGCAGGGGAGGGTCAGAAAGTGAGAGAGAAAGAGATTGTACGGTAGAGAGAGGTGGGGGGAACACAGGATCCAACACAGGCTCTGAGCTGACGGCAGAGAGCCCAACGTGGGACTCGAACTGTATGATAAAGACCTGAGTTGAAGTTGGACGCTTAACTGACTGAGCCGCCCAGGTGCCCCGAAACAATGCCCTAGTACTACACACCTTTCTATTCCAGGCTAACCCTTCCAATCAATTAAAGAAATTTCCTAGTTTAAAAATATTCCCAGTTGGGGGGCGCCTGGGTGGCTCAATCGGTTGAGCATCTGACTCTTGATTTCAGCTCAGGTCACGCATGATCTCACAATTCCTGGGTTCAAGCCCCGTGTCAAGCTGCGGGCTGACAGCACAGAGCCTGCTTGGGCTTCCTTGCCTCGCTCTCTCTCTGCTCGTCCTCTTACCACAACATTCTCTCTCTCAAAAATAAGCATTAAAACATATGTATTTCCAGTTGGAATCTGTGGGGGTGAGGAGGGAGTGACAGATGTTTTACAGCATAGCTTTTGTATTGAATTAGGGGAGCAGAGTGTCCCAAAATCCCAAGTCATCATATACAGGACATTTCTCAAACTTGAGTAATATACAGATCCCTTTAAAAAAAATTTCTCTCGGGCGCCCGGGTGGTTCAGTTGGTTGAGCATCCGACTCTTGATTTTGGCTCAGGTCATAATCTCACAGTTCGTGGGATAGAGCCCTGCATGGGTCTCTGTGCTGACAGCAGGGAGCCTGCTTGGGATTCTCTCTCTCCCTCTCTCTCTGCCCTCCCCCAACTAGACGAATGCACATGCGGTCTCATTCAAAATAAAACATTTTACAAAATTTTCTCTCAAACCTAAAGGGGTGCTCATGACTATTAGTTTGAGAAACAGTAACTAAAATAGCTTGTTTTAATCCATAAAATTCTTTTGGTTATGAGTTCTCACAACAATAGAGAAGCTTTGTCTTTGTAACAAGTTAATAAAAATTAAAGTGAAACAAAGTTTCAATTCCTATAGAACTTTACACTTCAAGGGGCACCCGGGAGGCTCAGTTGGTTAAGCGTCCAACTTCAGCACAGGTCATGACCTCGCGGTTTGTGAGTTCGAGCCCTGCCTGCATCAGGCTCTGTGCTGACAGCAGCTCAGAGCCTGGAGCCTGTCTTGGGGTTCTGTGTCTCCCTCTCTCTCTGACCCTCCTCTGCTCGGGCTCTCTTGGTCTCTCAAAAATAAATAAAAAAACAAAAAAAAATTAAGTCTAGTTTGTCTTACAAAAAATTTTTTTAAAAAATAAAAAGAACTTTACACTTTAAGAATGTATCTACAGATTTCCAGTGTCCCACTGTCTAGGATTGCCAGACTAAGAAAATAAATATGCAGGCTATCCAATTAAGTGTGAATTTCACACAATGTACAATTTTTATGTCATATTTAGGATATACTTACACTAAAAAATTGCTTCCTGTTTATCCAAAATTCACACTTAACTGAGTGCCCTGTATTTCACCTGACAAGTCTATCATAGTCCTCAGGTTGAAAAAGTCAACAGTGACATCAAGACATTCCAAAGCCACGTGTAAAATGAGTGTTTATTATCTACTAGTCTGGATTATCTGAGCCACTGTTACTTTACAGCAGAAGGAGGCAAATGGTGGTATGTGGGCTCAATCTAGCTTCATGCCTGTTAGTGTACAGCCCACAAGTTAAGAATAGATTCTAGGGGCGCCTGGGTGGCTCAGTCGGTTAAGCGTCCAACTTTAGCACAGGTCATGAGCTCATGTTTCGTGGGTTCGAGCCCCGCGTCAGGCTCTGTGCTGACAGCTAGCTCAGAGCCTGGAGCCTGTTTCAGATTCTGTGTCTCCCTCTCTCTCACTCTCCCATGCTCATGCTGTCTCTGTCTCTCAAAAATAAATAAAAGACATTAAAAAAATTAAAAAAAGAATAGATTCTACTTTTAAATGGTTGAAAAAAGTAAAAAATAGGACTATGTCATGATGTGAAGAGTATATGAAATTCAAATTTCAGAGTTCATAACTAAAGTTTTACTGGGAACAGTCACGCTAATTTATCTATTGTCCTCGGCTGCTTTCTCTGTACAACTGAGTGGCTGCTACAGAGACTGGCTCACAAAACCTAAAATATTTACTATCTGGCCCTTTACAGAAAAAGCTTCCTAACCTCAGCTCTACAGAATGAGTGATTTCAAATTAATTTCTTTCCTGGACAAAACAAGAATGCACTACAAAAGCACATTTTGGATTCCTCAACTTTAAAATATATAAAATTGAAATTAAAGGAATCTGCATATGTAATTGTGGCAAAATTAACATAAACAGATATGGTCATGTGAGATAGAGTTGCAAAGTTCCGTTGTGAAAATTTCCATGAAGTCGAGCACCATGTCTGGCAAAGCATAGATATAACAGAATATCTCTTGAATTAAATTAATAACAATCTAAGTGATATGGCCATGTCACTGCTGTTTGTAGAAAAACTATCTACTTTTCAAAAGGTAACTTATTCTTAACAATACTCTTGTCTTTTGCAAATACTGTGATCTTACAAGGCACTCCTCGAACTAGAGATGTTAAGAAGCATAACTGAAAACATATTTAATACTTCTAAGGACATCAGGAGTATCACAAACAACCTATATATAGAACTTCAATACATTATTAAACACCTGGCTATAGTATCAAAGTCCTTAGTGTCCAGAGACGTGAACTCACTCTGGAAACACCCATCTTGCGTGTATTCCTATCAATCATCTCTACCGGCAACACCCAAGAGATGAAAAGTACAGTAATTTCATGCTATCCAATTTACTAACAGAATCACATCTCTGTGTGATCAGCCTTTATTAATGGAAGCTAAGGTTACAGACCGCAAACTAAATCCAGTTCCTTTATTCTGCACTGTATCATTTTGCTTTGTAATGACAACCACAAACCCCGCACACTTAATAAACAAATGTGAATTAACTCACTATTGACGTCTTTTCAAATATCCCCTCCATTTGGTGGGCAGATTACACATGTACTTAAAGATAAAAGTTCTCTAGTTTCACAAAGAAACTTCCCTCCAGGCGAATGACATTAAAAGACAATTCGTAAAATAAAGACATTGAGGCCGACAGGCTCTGCTCTCTGTGAGCTCCGAAGCCTATGCATTTCCGATCACTCATACGTAGGCCTGTCATTTCCCTATTTCGCTGCGCCGAGCGCCGAGGTTTTAGAACATTCGCCAAGGAACGAAAAATGCAACTTCAAGGCAAACAGACCTACACCTAAACACTCCTGTTTACATTCTCCATTTTCCATCGAGGCGAAGAAAATCCACGAACGTATCTAACAAGTATGAATAGTGACAGCCATGGTTTCCCTCGTCGCACCCCACAACAACCTGTGAGACCGGCGGGCGGGGCTGGGTGCCTCGGTTCCCAGACTACAGCTCGGTCTCTCGGCTCTCTGCCGACCCCGGGAGCCCCTCGCAAGTCTAGAAGCCTCTCAGGGAGGGGCAGGAGCCCGGTTTCCACTAAGCGACTCCAGACACAGCTGGCTGACAACCGAGACAGATTTGCTAAAAACAAGACGGCTGTCCCGAGAAGGCCAGGAGACGCTAGGCACGGAGTGAGGGCGCCCATCCGGGGGGCGAAGGAGCCCGGGGTAGCGGGCGCTCGCCGGGGGCGGGAGCCGCCCGGGTCACCTGCCCCTCGGGCCAGCCCGGGAGCCCAGGGAGGGAGCCGCGAGCGGTCCCAGCGTGGCCGCAGGCGCCGGCCCGGGACGGAGGCTGGAAGCTCCAGCGGCCGCGGCGAGGGGCCCGGCACCTACGTGGTCGGCGTTGCTGTTGGCGCTGTGGAAACACACAGCGCTGAAGGTGTAGCCCGAAATGGAAGCCGCCATGATGGAAATCTCCAATTCTCCCATCATGCCCCGCGGAGGGCACACCGCCTTCCGGCCGGCCCCGCCCCTTGGCATCCTGGGAAATGAAGTCTTCGGCGGGTGAGGCCAAGGGGCCGGAGCGCCTGCGAGTGCGCGCTGAGAGAGAGCAGATTTGCGCGGTTGGAGCCCGCCCTGGCGACGTGTCCTCCGTCTCGCGCCCAGCACGCCTCAGCCACTGCCTTTTCTGTATAGCCCTTGACAGTTCCCCAAATCGCTTTTTCTCTTTGCAAATGAAAGTCTTACTAATAAAAGCCAAACTCAAGAATGAAAGGAGGCAGATGATTCAAACAAGTGCGTGGTTTGCGTTTGACATAGAAATAACATGATGTTATTTCCATTTTCGTGTGACCAGTCTGGCCGCAGCGTGGAGGCTAATAATGCGGCAGAGCGGGCAAGGGGAAGGGCGGTACTGTAATCCGCAGGAGGGAGGTGACTTGGGGGTGGTTGGAAGTGAAATGGTGGTAGCAGTGGAGGTGGGAAGGGAGTAGATTCTGTAACAAAAGAACACGAATGTAACGAAAAATCACGGAAAGATTGAAACAACAAATTAAAATGTAACAGCCAAAAGGAAATATCACAAAATTAGGAAAAGAAGCTCAAGAATCCTTATTTTTCCCTTCGTCCAATCTTTCAGGTTCGAAACTGGACTCCTGATGTCCCGCAGGTCTCCTTCTGCCACGCGTTTTCCAAAAGTTCAGCAAAAGAACTATTTTCTGACTGTTGGACAGGCCCAAAACCTTGGAATCATTGTCCGCCTCCCCCTACCTTTGATCAGTCAGCACCGTCTTAAACATGTATGAGAATCCTACAACTCACCGCCAGCACACCTATCACCTATCCCCGTGGTCTAAGCCATCAACTCCTCCTGGATCTTTCTAACAGTCTGTAACTCAAGAGCCCTGAACTGGGGCAGTTTTACCCCTCAGGGGACATTCAGCAGTGTCCGGAGGCATTTTTGGATGTCACAACTTGGCGAAGGGTGCCGCTGGTAATTTAGTGTTTAGAGGGCAAGAATGCTACTAAACATGCTACAATGGATAGGACGCCCCCCACACCCCCATGGGATGAGGTTGGGAAACTCTTGTGTTCTTTAACCCCTTCCCTGCCATATCCAGTTTCAACATGGCAACTAAATTGGTCATGCTAAAATTTAAACTTAAAATTTAAAGCATGTTGCTTCTTGGACTGGACCCAAACTTTGTAATGACGTGGCTCCTATTACTCATCGGACTCCCTTTCTTGCTGCTGTCTCCTTTGTTGGCTCTGCTTCAGCTTTCTGCTTCCTGGGCATCCCTATCTCATCCTATCTCCGGGCCTTTGCACTTACTCTCCCCTTTGCCTAGAGTGTCCTTCTCACTGATAGTTGCAAGGTTTACTCCTTTATGTCTCTGCTCTAGATGCTCTGATGTGGGACCCATTACCCCCCCCCCCCAACTTGCAGGACTTAGGATTCTACCTTACCCAGCATCTTCCCCAGCTGGGGAAATAGTCAGCTTTCTCATGGAATTACCCTCCGTATAGTGTCATCGCCTAAGGTCACTCCTCATTTTCTGGGCAACCAACATTCAATGCCTCATCACTGTAGACGGATAAAGGCTCACCTCTTTCCGTCCAACCTGGGGCAATTCCAAAGGGTCTTGCGAGCCCCAGAGTGCCCTGTAGGGGGAAAGGTGCTCGCTGAGGTGCTGTTGCAATGGCACCCCGTCCAACAACTCCCTCCGTCCAGCTCTGTTTGTTCCCCTTGCCCAGTAGGTGCTGAGCCTGAGAGCACTCCCCAGTCAACGTCTTTCGTGTTCATCTCAGTCTCAGACGCTGCTTCCCTGGGGACATAACCTCTGACAACCTGTTGTAGGTTTTCACTCAGTGCCACCTGGTCAGAGGGTCCTTCCCTCTTCACCCTCACCGGACCGCAGCCCCAACCTGACCTTCTCGACACTCCTTCCCCGCTTTCCCTTCCCCGTTCCTACTTATCACCATCTAACAGGATCCCTGTTTTATTCATTTCTCAGCATATTGTCTTTGTCTTTCCACCGGGGCACTCTGAACTGCCTGCAGACAGGGATTCGTCTTTGATTTGCTTTCTGCTGGAGTCCGGCATCTGGAATAACGCCTGGCGTGTAGATGCTACCCAACATGTGATTGCATTGCCCCCCAAATGATTGTTGAGTGAGTGCTGCATAAAAAGCGGGAGGCTCCCCCAGAAGATGGTTGTAGTTTTTTAGCAGGTGCTAGAGGGGGACGGAGACAAAAGAAGCTAATAAAGGGAATACGCTCCTTACTAACAAGGTGCCTTGGGTGGCCCCGAGGAAAACATTTGAGATGCAGGAGAAGATGAGAGAAGAAAGAGGAAAGAGCTAGATGGACCAACAGCATTGCCGAGGATAAAGAGAAAGAGAAACAGAGATGAGTGGCTGCAGTGAGATGCTGAACTTTGGGGAGAGATGAGAATAAGGTAGGGTGTAATATTGTGTATTAGATGCCATAATTCCTCAGGACCGCCTTCTAATGAAAAACCTTCAGTAAAACTCCCATAGTGCTGAACGCACCCATGCAGTGGTAGGAGGCAGGCTGTAGAGTAGATGGCTTGGGCTCCGGTGTCAGGCCTGGCACTCCCTGTGTGACCTGCGCAGCCTCTCTGTGCCTCGGTTTGGTCCTCTGTAAAATGAGATCACTGGCACCTGCCTGAAGTGGCAACCTTGAGGAGTAAATGAGATAGCCTGACGGTTGCTTAACACAGTCCCCGGCACACAGTGAGGGCCCACTGAACATTAGCCATCATTTCTATTGTCAAGGAGTAGTTTAGAAGACAAAAGAGATCTATAGGCTCTGATTAGAAAAGACCTCCAAGGTGTGCCTGAGGGGCTCAATCTGCTCCGACTTCAGCTCAGGTCATGATCTCGCAGTTCGTGGGTTTGAGCCCCGCATGGGGCTCTGTGCTGACAGCTAGCTCAGAGCCTGGAGCCTGTCTTCAGATTCTGTGCCTCCCTCTCTCTTTGACCCTCTGCTACTCACGCTGTCTCTCTCGAAAATAAATAAAAACATTAAAAAAGAAAAAAGAAAAGACCTCCAAATATATCACAATATTCTTTTTTTTTTTTTAAGTGTTATTCATTTTGAGAGAGAGAAAGAGAGAACCAGCTGGGGAGGGGCAGAGAGAGAGAGAGAGAGAGAGAGAGATTCTCAAGCAGGTTCCATGCTGTCAGCACAAAGCCCCATGCGGGGCTCGATCCCACAAACTGTGAGAACATCATGTGAGCCAAGATCAAAGTTAGATCTTAACTGACTGAGCCACCCAGGTGCTTCTATCGCTACAATATTTTTTTTTAACATTTATGTATTTTTGAGAGAGAGAGAGAGAGAGAAGAAGAGAGAGGGAGTGAATGAATGGGAGAGGAGACACAGAATCTGAAACACGCTCCAGGCTCTGAGCAGTCAGCACGGAGCCTGACGTGGGGCTCGAACTCTGAACAGTGAGATCATGACCTGAGCTGAATTCACCACTTAACTGATTGAGTCACCCAGGCGCCCCTCACTACAATATTCTTAAGTGAAAATGCAACTAGCAAACAATGCAAAGGGTAAGATTCCATTTCTATGTATTTATCAAAACCCCCGGTGCATTTCTGCAGGTGCATGTATGCAGGCAACGGCCACACTGTGAAGATGGATCTAAAAGAGACCAGAAAGTCCAGTTTCACTATGCCCACCGGGTAGTAGAGGAAACTAAGACCTAAAAGGTTTCAATTAAGTGACTTGCCCAAGGTCACACCTGGTATGGACTAAGTTGGGATTGAAGTTCAGGATGGCTTGACTTTGTAGTCTGTGATCAGGCAAGAAAATGCAAAGGAAAGGAATGAGTGGTATCAGGCACAGAAGGAGAGAAAACCTGGCTGAGTCTTGGAGGCATCCGTGGAGGAAGACGGGGGAACAGTGGATGGCTGAGACCAGGGAAGGGGCCTAGAGCTGAGCAGCTAGCAGTGACCCTAGAGAGTTGTGAGCGAGCCTGAGCGGCCCAAGGGAAGGGGAGCAGTGGGTGAGCCCAGAGGCGGGGGGGACCGGGAGGAGCTGTGTACCAAGGGTGAGGGAAGGACCAAACAAGGACCATGCTCTGCTTTGCCTGATGGCAGGATGGTCAGGGGCCACGGGGATGGAGAACAGAGGGGAAGAGAGGGTTTGGAGGCAATGGGGTTGGGGGAGGAGCAGGGCAAGAAAGTTCTGGTTTTCAGCAGGTTGAGTTTAATGTAACAAGGGACCTCCAGGCAGCTGCCCCAAAAGCCTGGAGCTGGGGGTAGGGGATGAAATTGGAAGTTACGAATAGTAAGAACAATAGCTAGCATGTACCGAACACTCACTCTCAGGCTCTGTTCTGAGCTCTTAACATGCACAGTCTATTATGTAATCTTGCTAACAGTGCTCTGAAATAGACCCATTTTGAATCCCATGTTATAACTGAAGAAGCTGAGGTAGCATTTAATGAGCATTTACCATGTGTCAGGCGTATAGGATTTCACAGGAATTACCATATTTACTTATTTTATTTGAAAAAAAAATTTTTAATGCTCCTTTATTTTTGAGAGAGAGAGAGACAGAGTGTGAGCAGGGGAGGGGCGGAGAGAGAGGGAGACACAGAAACCGAAGCAGACTCCAGGCTCTGAGCTGTCAGCATGGGGCTTAAACCCACAACCGTGAGATCATGACCTGAGCTGAAGTCTGGTGCTTGACCAACTGAGCCACCCTGGCGCTCCCGTATTTCCTAATTTTAAAGTTTATTTATTTTGAGGGGGGGGAGAGAGCACACCAGTGGGGAAGGGGAAGAGAGAGAGGCGACAGAGGATCTTTGCCGACAGCAGAGAGCCCAATGCAGGGCTCCAACTCATCGATGGCAAATCAGGACCTGAGCTGAAGTTGGACACTTAACCAACTGAGGCCACCCAGAAGCCCTTATCTAATTTTTTTAAAGTTTATTTATTTATTTATTTTGAGAAAAAGAGAGAGAGAGAGAGAGAGAGAGAGAGAGAGAGAACCACAAGCAGGCTCCACACTGTCAGCCCAGAGCCAAACACAGAGCTCGAACTCACAAACCATGAAATCGTAACCTGAGCTGAAATCAAGAGGCAGATGATTAACTAACTGAACCACCCAGGCATCCCAGGAATTAGTTCATTTAATGCCACAGGCACTATTATTATTGTTGTTGTATAAAGATGGGCAAACTGAGGCCCTGTGAAGTTAAAGAACTTGCCTATAGTCACATATGACAGGCTCAGGACTCAAAACCTGAGTCCAACTCCAGAGCAGCCTGCCTCCCTCTCTTTTTAAAAGGCTCACTGGGGTGACTCAGTCGGTCAAGTGTCTGACTGTCTGACTGTCTGACTTTGGCTCAAGTCATGATGTCACGGCTGGTGAGTTCAAGCCCTGTGTTGGACTCTGTGATGACAGTTCGGAGGTTGGAGCCTCCTTTGAATTCTGGGTCTCCTTCTCTCTCTGCTCCTCCCCTGTTCATGGGGTGCCTCTGTCTCTTTCAAAAATAAACATTTAAAAAAATGTTTAAAAGGTTCACTTAAGAGCAGGTGGTGCTGGGAAAGCAAGGAGCGGTTTATAACAAAGAGGTGCCAAACGGCGCTGATCGCTACAGGGGATCAACGAAAGTGAAGCCTGGAACTTGACCCTTGGCTTGCCAGTCCGTAAGTGTTTGCGAACTCTGACAAGCACGGTTTCAGAGAAGCTGGAGGTAAGCAGGGTTCTAGGCCGCAGTGATTGGCAGCAGGAGAGGGAGAGGCGGCAACCCAGCGTAGTCGAAGAGCCTCCCCTGCCTAAGTAACGGGCACCTGGTGAGAGAGGCTGTGTTCCTTGGCACATCCCGCCTCCTCCCTGGTGATGGGCAGTTCCACTCGGATTGGACTTCTCTAACCCTCCACTAAGAATCCTGTTGCCCTGGGTGATCAGAGGTGGTGCCCCACACAGCCGACAGGACTAAACAGCCAGAATCATCCTGGAGCCACAGAAAGAACTCTGTATAAACAGAGGGTTTTTCCAGGACTCCGTACCAACAACTGTTTATAGCATTCATCACACACAGCAAAACCATCTTAAGTGTTGGCAAGACACCAGATCGAAGACGGCCTTATCTTTCATGGACACTTCTTAATTAGAACCTAAAACTTCTTAAGACTTGGTCATATGCAAGCTTGCTTTCTTTAGCATCTAGAGTCTTCAAAAGATCAAAACAGCCGCTTGCCCAAGGCAGCACTAAACGGCTGTGGTATTTGGTGGTTTTATTACACTGTAATAAGGTTACTTACGTTCTTTCTTGAGTTCTTTAATCACTATACACACGGATCCCCATCTGTCTTTTACGGTAGTCTATCACCAGGGGTTGCTTGAAGATCTTGGAACATCTTCTATCAGAGGAGATGCACCTTCGGTCCTAATTGGAGTTTCTGTGAACCGGAGAGGCAACTGTTGATGCTGTTTACCTCTAGGGACTTATTGGACTTCTGTCTGCTGAGTCAACAGAAACGTAGCCTAGGAAACATTCCATTTGGTTGGAAGGCAGCCTTATTACAAGCCTTCGAGAGCCTGGCCTAGGACATTTGACTGTTCATGGCTGCTACGGAAAATCCCCTAGACTTTTGGCCCATACGATTTCTCACATTATACTCCAGAACTCCCAATGGTAGTCAGACCAAGAGGCAGATGGATCTCAGGTTCATTGGTCGGGAGCAACCTGGTATAACAGGTCACTATCTATTCTGGGAGTGGTGCACTCCGAAATAGCTGAAACACACAAAAGTTAGGAGTCTTGTACAAGATCAGGTGCCTGGTTTGGGGCACAGTTAAGACAGGCATCCGGGCACCTGGACTCCCAGCACGTTCTTCCTCAACACTCTGATCCTCATTTTTGGAGTATTTATGGTTTTTTTTTGGGGGGGGTGTCATAAGGCATTTATTTCTCTGGGCATAAATTCCCATGTCCACCAGTGATGTCAAGTCCCTAGAGGGTAGAATGCTATTTTTAAGGCAGAATCCCAGCTGCAAATTAAATTAGCTATCTGACCAGGAAGCCAAATAACGCAGTGGGCTGTCCCATCTACGAGCCAGTTCTGAACACGATGTGGATACATGAGGTGATTTGTGCGTCTGCAGTGAGCAGTATTGGCTCCACCTACTTAGTGGGGTTTTCCCTACTTTTTCCAAAATGCAGTACCTTGAGTAGTCCTGTTAGGAAAAACGCAGCTGGGTAACTTTAAATATCTAATTGCCTTTATTCAATGATTCATGAACCAGGCAACATCCCATGTAGCAAGAAGAAGGAAGCTCCGAGGAGTTGTACAAAATGGAAGGTTTTTCCAGGCCGAAGCTGGGACTAGTAAATCACAAATGGATTATTTCAACATCTCAAACTAATGTAACTTCGACTGTCAACTATACTTCAATAAAATGATAATTTAAAAAGTGAATTTTTTCAGGCAAGGTCCCCTTCCCTTAAGGGAAGAAGCCGGGCCAGGAGCAGTCGAGTGGGACGCCTCCCGCCGCCTAGAGGCGCCGTCCACAAGTCCGCTCTGTCCGTGCTTCGTCTCTATGGCGGCCCCAACGGCCCTCTGGGTCGCGGAGCGGGATGAACTCTGGCGCGAGCGGCGGCGGCGGCGGCTTCGCTGGGGCCGCGGTGCGGTCCCGAGGGGGCAGTCCCGGAGGGGATGGCTTTGCCCCGTCGGCGCTGGGGACTCGAGAGCAGTGAGTGTGGCGTGCGACGGGGGAGCGTGAGCGGCACCGCCAGGGCTGGGCCCCGGGCAAGGGATCGGGAGGGATATGGGGCCCCGGAAGAGGGGGAGGGCCTTGGGGGCGTGACGCGTGGAAGGTAAGCGGGGGAGATTGATGGGCTGGAGTCCCGAGGGGCCACCCTGTAGGTGGTTAAAAGACTTCTCAAGGGGTCGATGTGTTCCGAGCTCGTGGGTGCGGAATGCTCTCCGAAACTCTTGGGGAGGCCTCGTAGGGGTTTCGAACCCGAGGGGCAGGCTTGGGGCGAGGAGGCGGGGCCGACCGTAGTGGCGATCGGCAAGTGTAGGCGGGTCCTGCTAAGGCTTAGCGGATGGGGTTGGGATATGGGAGCTGGAAGGGATGGGAGTGAAGGGTGATCCGAGGAAGGAGCGAGGAGATAGTGGGGCATCTTGGGGTAGAAGAAAGTGGTCAGACCTTAAATCGGTGTTCACTAATTATGAACGAATTAATAGATGAATGGACGAATGACAGAGGAGGGTAAGGATGAGAGCTGAGTTGGAGGGGTGAGAGGGAGCGGTGATTCTAGAGAGATGAAAGAGGAAGAGAAGGATGGGGAGGGGGAACTGTACTTAAAAGGAGTAAATCCTAAACTTGGAGTTAACTTTTAGGCAGAGCTTATGTTTGGTGATTTCCTTCGTGAGTAACCCGCCTAATGATAGAAAATCTTTGTGTCTGCGTGTTTTAGGCAGCGATGTGCTGTGATGACACTTCGCCTATACAATAGTCAAATTTTGGATTTGTGTTTGGGACTTAGGGACCCTTGAACACAAACTTGTTTGTGTTTTTTTAAGGTAAACTTAGAGTATTTAAACTTTTAAAAAATGTTTTATTTGTTTTTGAGAGAGAGAGAGACAGCATGAGCATGGGAGGGTGAGAGAGAGGGAGACACAGAATCCGAAGCAGGCTCTAGGCTCTAGGCTCTGATCTGTCAGCACAGAGTCCGACGCGGGGCTCGAACTCACAAACCGCGGGATCGTGACCTGAGCCGAAGCCAGACGCTTAACCTGCTGAGCCACCCAAGCGCCCCATAAAACCTACAGTATTTTTAGTATGTCAGAAATTGTAGTGCTTTACCTGTGTAAACTTACACTGCTGGTCTGTGTCTTTCATACTTTTAACACAAGGATGTTAAAGGATTGATCTATGTGCGTTTATTGATAGTACAATAATGTTTTACCCTTATGTCATAAGTACTTAGAATGTATTAGAAACATATATTCCTAATACAGTTTAATTCAAGAATCTTGCTTTGCATTTGATTATATAGTTGGGATGCTGTCTATGAGAGAGAACTGCAGACTTTCCAAGAATATGGAGATACAGGAGAAATCTGGTGAGTTAGAAAAAATAGTGGAATTATGATTCAGAAGAGTGAGTGTGTGTGTGTGTGTGTGTCTGTCTGTCTGTCTGTCTGTCTTTTAAGTGCTTATCCAAAAGAAAGACAGCCTAAAATTCTTGGGAACTTTGGACTGATTCTGGCTTTAGTGGGTAGATTTAAAGAATCTCTCTCCTCTCCCACTTTTAATGGTCCAGACTTAAATTGGTTGACTATGCAGGTATCCCCAGTCTTTTGAAAATTCACATTATGCCCATTGGCTTTAATGAAAGACTTACATTAGTACCTGTTTTGCTAACTGAAAGAAATCTGAAGATTTTTACCTTTTCAAAAAAGAATTTTTTTATGTTTGTTTATTTTTGAGAAAGACAGAGCATGTGTGGGAGAGGGGCAGAGACCAAGGGAGACACAGAATCCGAAGCAGGCTCTAGGCTCTGAGCTGCCAGCACAGAGCCTGATGTGGGGCTCAAACTCACGAACTGTGAGATCGTGACCTGAGCCGAAGTCGGACACTTCACTGACTAAGTCACCCAGGTGCCTGAGGATTTTTGTTTTTACAAAAAAAGGTGAAGAGCAAAAATAGCGTTCACCGTTTGTTTTGCATCGTGAGCCCTTGTAGAGGCAGTGCCCACCGCTAACAGCAAGAGTGACGGGGCCCAGCTCCTTCCGCAGAAACTACACTCTGCGTCCCACCATCAAGCCGCCGTAGCTTTGAACAGTGCGCTTTACCTTGATTTATTTTGTGCATCTGTTAGCAGGATGTGTCTTAAGGTATTAGGCCTGAGAGAGGTTATTTTTGGGGTCTGGGAATGCTCACAAAAGTTTACCACGTACATTACTGGTAATTGCTTCTTTGCTCTGTGCCATTTTGCCATCGGAAAGATTTCATAGCAATGTTCTACTTGTGGTTAGCAGGGGGGGACCTGTATTAGTAAATTACTGTCATCCTGTGATTGTCTTTATTCAGTAACCAGTAAAATTTTGAGCTATACCCGAGTGTTAGCGCTGATGTAGAGAAACAGTAATAAATAGTATATTGACCTTATCTATGTTATTCTGTTCTCTCCTATTCTTGGGGTGTTTTCTCCTAAGTACTAGTAGAGGTGAAGCTTAAATAGTCACAGATGCTGCTACTTACTTTCAAAAAAGACTTACTTGAGCAAATGGAATAAGCTTCTGAAATGGAATCTAGTTGTAATCTTTGCTCTATATTCCTCTGGTATTTGAGTAACGGATTCTCTGTTTCTAATAGGTTTGGAGAAGAGAGTATGAATCGGCTAATAAGGTGGATGCAAAAACGCGAGATTCCTTTGGACGCCTCAGTGCTTGATATTGGAACTGGAAATGGTGTTTTCTTGGTTGAACTTGTTGGTACTTTTAGTATTCATGTGTTAAAGCCAAATTTTAACGTGAAGTTTAAAAAAAACCTTGCAAATGAGGATTCTAAGCTTGTGAATCTAAAGTAGTGGGGCAGTTGCACCACCTGCTTTGAGAAGCCCCGCGGTACAGGGAGGCTGCGCCCTAGTCTCGGCCCTTCTGGCCCTGACCTTGAGCCTGAGCAAGCCACTTAATTTCTCTGTAGGTTCACTGAACCTTCACTGTAGGTTCTTTCCTAAAACTTTTGACTTGGTGATCTGAATTGGTTTCTACTAGCTCAAAACTATGGAAATCTGTGTATGAAAGAAAAAAGACTTTTTACATTTTGAGTAGGACAGAAACACCATGGTGAATGTATGGTTTGAAGAGTATTCTGTCCATGGAACTGAGTATTGGCACAGGTTCTGCCACTAACTAGACCGTCATTGTTGTGTGTGTGTGTGTGTAGTGTGCTCATTGCTGTCGTGTGTACTATGGAGGAAATGCTAACACGCTTCCTCCCAAATGGCTCTACTGTCTTAATTCATATGGATATACACGTAATGGTGCAATCTGTTGAATGACTTCCGTGGGCCAAGGCTTGGGCTTGGCACCGGCAGCCTGAAAATCTAGACCTTGTGCTTGAGTGGTTCTAGCTTAGTAGAGGATGGGTGGATGCAGAAACACTTAAAACTGTAGCTTGATGTGTGCGACGATATTAGATAACTGTGTGTAGAAAAGAGAGTGATTAGCTTTGGGGAAGAGGGATAGGAAGGGTCTTGGAGGAGCTAGTATTCAAGCTGGGTGGAAATTGCACGGTCAGGGTGTAGTGAGTATGGGTGGGGTGTAAAGAAGGAGAGAATTTCAAGCAATGGAACCAGTGTTTAAAGGCATGAAGGTTTGAGGGTGCTTGGCTGGCTACGTTGATGGTGCGTGAGAACTCTTGATCTTGGGGATGTGAGTTTGAGCCCCATGTTGGGTACGGAGATTGCTTAAAAAAATTTTAAAAAATCTCAAAAAAGGAAGACATGAAGGTTCGAAGCAGCATAGCATGTATTGGGCCTGTAAATAATTAGGTGAATTAGGGGCGCCTGGGTGGCTCAGTCAGTTCAGCGTCCGCCTTCGGCTCAGGTCATGATCTCACAGTTCGTGAGTTCGAGCCCCACGTCGGGCTCTGTGCTGAGCTGACAGCTCAGAGCCGGGAGCCTGCTTCAGATTCTTATCTCCCTCTCTCTCTGACCCTCCCTTGCTCATACTGTCTCTCTCTGTCTTTAAAAAATAAAAAAACATAAAAAAATTAAAAAAATAATTTGGCAAATTAGAATATAAAGTGTGTGTTTGAGATGGACGGAGGTGAGGATTAAGTTAAAGGTAGGGGCCAGATATGTCATGCCTAACAGGTTAGATTTTACTATTAGGCTCTAGGGAGCCATTAACATTTTATTTTTTAAATACTTAGTTTGAGAGAAAGAGCACTAGTGGGAAGGGGCAGAAAGAGCGGGAGAGAGAGCCCCAAGTAGGCTTTTCCCTGTCAGTGCAGAGTGTGATGTGCGGCTGGATCCCACAAACCTTGCAGCAATGACCTGAGCCGAAATCAGGAATTGGACGCTTAACTGGCAGGCGCCCCGCCATTAAAATGTTATTCCCTCCTGACCCCACCGTTAACATGTTGTAAGCAGTGGACTATGATTAGAAAAATTCATAGTAAATATTTTTGGAGCATCAAGGTGTAGCATATATATGTTAAAGTGCACAAATCTAAAGTGTGTGGCTCAGTGAATTTTCACAAAGTGAACACACCTATAGTCACCTACGAACTCTCACCCTGGTCAAGATGTAACATATTCTAGACGCTAGAAACTCCCCGAACTCCCCAGCAATCCTTTCTGAGTCACTCCCTCATCACTCTCTAAAAGTAACCGTTAATCACAGGAGTTTTAACATCAGAGATTAATTTGCCAGTTTTTGAATGTATAAATGGAAGACTCCAGTAAATGTTCTTTCTAATGTCTTCTCCACATTTTGTGAGATTCACTCAAGTTGTGTGTAGGAGTAGCACATTCATTTCACTGCTGTTTAAGGTTTTTTGTTTGTTTTGACGAGATTTTATGAGGCTACACCTTTATTTACTTTTCAGTTAGTCTGAATCTTCGAGGGGTACAGCATTGCACGGAGTCTGTGGCCAGTGGCTTCAGCAGGAAGGTTGCTTCGGACTTTGGCATCAATCAGGCCGCTGTTTCCGTGCGCGCGAGTGACTTTTCCGCAGGCTGCTCTGCTTTGGTTTGGTTGGCCGCCAGGAAGCACTGGGTTGCTCTGGGCTTTGCACACGTGAGCACATCTCTTGCCTAGATGGAAGTGGAGTTTCATTTCGAACATAAACACCTTCCGTTTTAAGAAGAGCGGTGTTCTCCCTGTGGTTGTGGACACCACGCTCGTAGCCAGCAAGAATGGCCTTGGACCACAGCCTTGCGGACATATTTGTCATTTCAGGAGCCCTGTTCCCAGCAGGCCTCCACAGGCTCCAAGGTGGCGGAAAGAGAGAGGGCCGTGTAAGATTTCGTTGTATTGCAGTTTTATTTATTCGTTCTCTTGTTTACCTGCAGATTCTTTTGGATTTTAATAGTTTATTTGTAAAGGCTAATGATTTATCCTTTGATACTAGTTTAAGTTGATTCTTTTAGGCTTTCTTACATATACAGTTGACTCTTGAACAACATGGGTCTGAACTACGTAGGCCCACTTATTTGTGTTTTTTTCAAAATAAATATATACAGTACTATAAATGGATTTTCCTTATTTTTTTAAGTTTATTTCTTTACTTAGAGGGAGTGGAAACATGGGAGGGGCAGAGAGAGAGGTAGAGAGAGCAGGCTCCGTGTTGTCATCGTGGAGCCTGATGAAGGGCTTGAACTTATGAACCACGAGATCTTGACCTGAGTTGAAATCAAGGGCCAGATGCCTCTCCTTATGATTTTCTTAATATTTTCTTTCCTGTAGCTTACTTTATTGTAAGAATACATGTATGATATGTATACAAAGTATGTGTTGACTGTTACATTATCCTTAAGGTTTCCAGTCAACAGTAGGCTATTAGTAAAGTTTTGTGGGAGTCAAAAGTTAAATGCAGATTTTTTGACTGTGAGGGGTGTCCACACTCGTAACTCCTGTGTTGTTCAGTGGTTAACTATATAATTATGGAGACTGTGAGTAGTGGCAGTTTTATTTCTCCCTTTCCAATCCTTTCTAACTTTGCTTCTCTTATTACACTGTCTATGATCTCTAATAGAATGTTGAAAAGAAGTGATAATAGAAGACATCCTTGTCTTTTTTCCCCCTTTCAGAGATTACTTTGAATATTTTACTGTTAGGTATGATGTTAGCTTGTAAATTTATTGTTTGTTTTTATAGATCACTTAGTACCAGATTAAAGAAGTTTCCTCCTATTCCTCTTTTGCTAAAAGTGAGTGTGTGTGTGTGTGTGTGTGTGTGTGTGTTTCTCACGAATCTTGTTATTTGTCAAATGTTTTTCCTTTATCTCTTTGAGATAATCATATGAATTTTCTTCTTTAGGCTATTCGTGTTGGTGAATTACACTGATCATTTTCAAATCTTAAGTGCGTCTCTGGAAGAAACCCAACTTAAATATATTTTTGGATTCAGTTTGTTAATATTTTGTTTAGGATTTTTGCAACTCTGTCCATGAGAAAGATTGGGTGATTTTCCTTTTTGAAGTGTTCTTCTCAAGTTTTAGGATCAGGTTATGCCAGCATCATTGAATAAGAATGTATTTATTGAAAGGCTATATTAATGGTTAGTGTTTTTTTGTTTTTCCTTCAATGTTTGGTAGAGGGGTGTCTGGGTGGCTCAGTTGGTTAAGCGTCGGGACTTTGACTCGGGTCATGATCTCACGGTTCATGGGTTCGAGCCCCGTGTCATGCTCCGCGATGATAGTGCAGAGCCTGCTTGGGATTCTGTCTCTTACCTTCTCTCTCTGTCCCTCCCCAACGCGTGCTTTCTCTTTCTCTCTCAAGATAAATAAGTTAAAACTTTAAAAAAAGAATTAAAAAAGCTGTTTGGTAGAATTCACTGGTGAAGCCACCTAAATACGTTGTGTTTTAAGGGAAGTGACTTTCTTTTTTAATGTGAACTTATTAAATGTATTTATGTAGAAAAGTGGTCATTAAATATGTAGCTTTTATAAGATGAACACTTTGTGTAACTCACCAACCTGATCAAGAAATAAAACATCGTTACCACCATAGGAGTAGCCTCTTTGCACGGCCCCCTCACCCCTGTTCCCTTCTGAAGTTACCCACTATTTTGATGTCTATCATATGTTAGGCTACTTTTGAGATTAGGTGTACTGGTTTCTCATTGTGGTTTGAATGAGCATTTCCCTCATAACTGAGGATATTGAGGACCTTTCCACATACTTAGTTGCCATTTGCGTATCTTCTTTGGTGAAATGGGTGTCCACATTTTTTTGGCCTGTTTTTAAATTGGGTTGCTTCTTTACTTACTGTTAAGATTTGAGGATTCTTTATGTAGTCTGAATATAAGTTCTTTGTGGTTTCTAAGTGTTTTCTCCCATTCTTTGGCTTCTTATTTTTTATTCTCTCTCTTTTTTTAACATTAAAAAAATTTTTTTTTGAGAGAGAGAGATTGTAAATAACGGAGAAGCAGAGACACAGACACACACACTCTCTCTCTCTCTCTCTCTCTCTCTCTCTCTCTCTCTGAAGCAGGCTCAGAGCCTGATACAGGACTTGAACCCATGAATGCGAGATCATGATCTGAGGAAGTCGGACACGCAACCGACTGAGCCACCCAGGTGCCCCTTTTTAAAATTCTCTTAATAGTATCTTCTGAAGGGTAGATGTTCTTGATGTTGATGAAGCTTAAGAAAAGTTCATTAACTTTTTTCTCATATGGATTGCTTTTGTTGTCATAATAAAGAACTCTGCCTAACCCAGCGTCACGCAGATATTTTCCTATGTTGTCTTCTGAAAGTTTACCTCTTTAAAGTTTTACCTTTTATGTTAGACCTGTGATTCTTTTGGAGTTAATTTTTCTGTAAGGTTTGAGATACTGGTTGAGGTTCTTTTTTTTCTGGCGTATGAATATTGTTTCATCCATCATATTTTGAAAAAATATCCTTTGTCTGTTACATTGAGTTTTACCCGTTTTTGGCATGATCTAAATGGTAATGTGGTTCTGCACTTTATTTCTTTTTTGATCTGGCTTCTGTTGAACATGAAGTTGTGAGATTTCTCTTTTCAGACGTGGCTTTCAATATTTCACTGTTAAATGGAGCACTAGGTTGCTTCATTTCATTGTACTTATTGTACTCTATGAAAACACCACAGTTTAGTGATTTAGTTGATGGACATTTGGGCGATTGTTACCAACACTGCCAAACGATTTTCCAAACTGCTTGTACTGGTCTACGCTCCTCCTGGAGTGTGTGGGAAGCCCGTTCTTGCCACCACCTGGTCTTGTCGGTTTATAGAACGTCAGGGACTCCCGGGGGTGTGTAGTGGTGTCTCATGGTGTTATTTCCTGATGACTAAAGATGTTGAACATCGTTTCATATGCATTTTGGCGATATGGCTATTCTTTGTGGTGAGACGCCTGTTTAAGTTTTTTTCTTAAGTTAAAATTGAGGTGCCTGTGTTTTTCTTATTGATTTGTAGGAGTTCTTTATATATTTTGGATATGTGACCTTTGTATTGTCCTTATCTTCATCAGTTTAATATATCATTTAAAAATTATTAGCGCCTTTGAATACTGTATATTAAACCTTGCCTACTCAGTTACAAAGATATTTTCCTGTGTTTTCTTCTACAAGCTTTAACGTTTTCTTCATGTTTAGGTTCTCATAAATTGTTGTGTATGTTGTGAGGTAAAGTTTGAGGTTTATTTTTGTCCTCACGATTATTCAGGTAACTCAGCACTATTTACTGAGATGGCCGTCCTTCCCCCTTCACTTCTGTGACAAGCACATAGTGCTGTGTGCTTGGGTCTGTTTCTGGATCCTCTGTTCTCTTCCTTTGGGGGCTGTTTGCTTCTTCTTAGGCCAGTGCCTCGGTGTCCTGGTGTCTGCAGCTCTACGTTTTCATGTTTGGTTGATGTAAATTCTCCAACACTGATCTCTTTTCCATTGTTGTCTTGGCTGTTGTTGGTTAGCTTTTCCCATATTTATTTAAATCTTAGGATACTCTTACCGCTAATCAGGAAAAAAAAGAACAACTGGCATTTTGATTAGGGTTGCACTGAATCTACAGATTAATTCAGGGAGGATGCATATTTAAATTTTAAACTCCTCACTTTTCAGGGGAAAAAATCCTGGGATTTTGATTAGGATTGCACTGAATTTAGGGAGGATTTAGGTCTTAACAGTATTGAGTCTCTGAACCCACAAGCATGTTATGTTCCTCCATTAATTTCACTCTTTATATTCTACCGCGAATATTTTGTAGTCTTCTCTGTAGAGATTGTCCATTTCTTTTCTTGGATTGTTCCCAGATGTTTGTTGTTGCAATTGTTATTGTTATGGTTGTAAAATTTTATTTTCTAATAGTTCGTTGCTAGTAAATAGAAGTATAACAGGTTTTTCTATTAAGCTTGTATCCAGTAATTCAGACATTAATTCTAATAGTTTTATAGATTCTTTTTGGTTTTCTCATATATAGTAATATAACGTAGTTTTTATTTCTTCAGTTCCAACCTTGATGTCTTGTTTATGGAAATGCTGTGTAGTTAGTTTATGTATTTATGTATTAGCTCGTGCCAGTGGGGGAGGAGCAGGGAGAGAGGGATAGGGAGTTACAAGCAGGCTCTGCACCTGCCAGCGGAGAGCCTGATGTGGGGGCCACATCACACGAACCGTGAGATCATGACCTGAGCCGAAACCAAGAGGCAGGCCCTTAACCTCCCAGGCGCCCGGAAGTGCTGTGTACTCTTGTGTACACTGTTGAATAGAAACTATGAAGGCAGCTAGCCTTGTTAACACTGCCTGGTGTGAGGGGAAAGCTGCGATTTTTCACCATTAAATATGATGTCGATGGCCTGTATCAGATTGAGGGTGTTGCTTTATATTCCTAGTATTTTTTTAAATGTTTATTTTTGAGAGAGACAGAGCATGAGCAGAGAGGGGGAGAGAGAGAAGGGAGACACAGAATCTAAAGCAGGCTCCAGGCACTGAGCTGTCAGCACAGAGCCCCATGTGGGGCTTGAACTCACAAACCACAAACCTGAGCTGAAGTTGGACACTTAACCGACTTAAGCCGCCCAGGCGCCCCTCCTGTGGGTCTTTTTCTAATGTCAGTGTCCCCCCCTTGGCTTCTGGTCATTTGTTGTTTTCTTGAATGTCTGCTTATTTTCTCCTGAGTGCCAGAAACCAAATGTGAAAAATGTTGGAGATAGTTTGAGGTTTTGGATGATTGTTCTAGAAAACCAAAACATCTGTATATAATATTTTCGTAAGTTCCGCTGTAAGAACAAACAGGCATGGGAGAAGAGGGAGCTGGTAAGAGTCAATTAATAGAATCATCCTGGGTTCCTGATGGAGAAGGAATTGAGGGAGACTGGGAGAAAATGAAGATCTCGAAGAGCCAGGGGTGAGACGGCTTTAAGAGTCGGAGGTTGGCATCAAGGAGGGGATAGTAGACCTTTAGATTAAAAATAAAAGTGGTCAAACGTCGCAGCATTCTGTGGAAAACCACCAGCCTGTTACTAGGGCTTAGATTAAGAGTCAGTCAGCGTTGAAAAGTGGAGGGAATCTTAACGATGGTGTCGGCGAATGTTAAGTTTTGAAGGGAAGAAATTGTGTAAATATTGAAGAGCAGGAAGAGACTCTTAGACGACACTGCACTTTTCAGCTGCTTTTCTTCAAATTTCCTTTGAAATGACCTGTAGTCTGATTGTTCCAAAAGTGTTCAGCATAGTGTTGGGTGGGGGCCTCAGACTTCTCCCACAGGCGCACCCTTAGGTGGGGTCACATGGCTAGTCGGCCGTGGGGACGGTAGCTTTAGGCTCAAAACTCTCAGGCCCGCGACCTGGATATTGGGAGATATTAATACCTGCTCTCATGTGTGTTTTGTAAACATTTCAAAAACGAAAAAGTATTTAACAAGTATGAGGTGGTGAGTAATCACATGGCTGGGTGTGGAAGTGCATGATGTATAATCACACTGAAGGAAGCGCTGTCAGGAACCTGCTCTGTATGCATTTTATTTATTGGTGTAACTTAATTGTATTAAGTAAAATTTATGACAGATTTATGTGTGAATTAGAACATATCAACATCAGAAAATATTATATTTTTCTGCGTGAGGGTAAAAATATTATATGTATGTTCTCATGATCTTTGAGAGAATGAATTTTCTTTTGAAATAGAAATCAAATATTATAAAAACAAATGAATTGTCATTTGATATAAATTTAAATTCCTAGTTTCTATTTAGATCTACAGTAAAGTTTAAACAGTGTAGATGGTTGGATAGGGTATGTCACTTGATCTGTTAAATGAAACAGACCCAGTCCTACCGGCATATTCTAATTCATAAGCAAAGCAGTATGTTAACACTTTATTTAAACTAAAGTATAAAATTGTTTCTCTGTCTCTAGGCAAAATTTGGATTTTCTAATATTACTGGAATTGATTACTCTCCTTCTGCAATACAGCTTTCTGGAAGCATTATAGAGAAAGAAGGTTTATCTAACATTAAGTTGAAGGTAACTATTATATTACTATAATTTATTTGTAATAAAAGTTATAAAGTTTAAACATTTCTAAAGTGTATTTGTTGACAATATCTCTTGAACTCATAAATTGAGGATTCTTTATAAATAATCCAAATTGAAACATGTTAAGTAACTAGTAAAATGTTCAGTCTAGTCAGCTTGGGGAAGTTATTTCCCTCCTTGTGTGCAAGTGTGTTCATCCTCTTGTGTTTGCAAACACAAATAATAGCATACTTTGGATTAACTAGATCAAAAAATTCTAAGTACGTAAAGCGGTATGATGCCACCAAAGATTACTTAGTTTATTTTTGTGTCCTGTGATCCGTGAGATGATGACTCTTGGATTTATATACCTCGCCCAGGCTTCTCTGAGCTCTAGAATTATGTAAAAACTGCATAGTTTATAAACTTTTGCCTGGATAGCTAATAGTATTTCATTTAGTCTGAAATGAAACTCTTAAGTTTCTCTTTAAACCCACTTTATCCCAGGGGCGCCTGGGTGGCTCAGTCGATTAAGCGTTGCCTTCGGCTCAGGTCATGATCTCGGTTTGTGGGTTTGAGCCTCGCGTCGGGCTCTGTGCTGACAGCTAAGAGCCTGGAGCCTGCTTTGGATTCTGTGTGTCCCCCTCTCTCTGCCCCTCCCCTGCTCACACTGTCTCTCTCTCAGAAGTAAATAAAACATTAAAAAACCAAACCTGCTTTATCCTGGTCTTTCCCATTTCTGTTATGGGTACCACCATCCACCTCTTGTACTAACCCTAAACCCAGGGAGTCATCCTTGATTCTTCTCTTGCCTTTAAGTCTGGTTTCTAACTCTGGTGGTTTTATCTTCAGTCTGTCAGGCATGTGACCATTCCTTGCTGTCTCTGCCGTTTCCTCCTAAATCCAGGCTGCCATCGTTTCTTGCCTGTGTGGCTACAGTGGCCTCTGGCTTGGCCTTTCCATTTCTGCCCTTGCCACCCCACTGTCCAGGACCACAGGCCAAGTGGAGCGATCTTTTAAAATATCAGGCAGCTTGTGTCACTGCCGTACTCACGTGTCTCCAAGGGCTTCCCCGTTGCGTTGAGGGCGGAATCTGAACCCCTGCCCCGCCTTACAAAGCCCCTCGTTTCTTACCCCTTTTCCTTTTTATCCCCTGTATTCCCGTCACCCTGGCTTGCTTTCTGCTCCTGAAACATGTCTAGCCTGTTCTTTTCCAGTCTCTATGCCTTCTGCTCTCTGCCTAGAACATTCTTGTCCTAGACCTTAGCTTGTGTGGCTCATTCTCATCAGTCAGATCTGTGCTCCAATGTCACCTTCCTGGTCTTTCTTTACTACTTTATCCAAAACATTTCTCTTCCTAGTCACTCACTGCCTTCATCGTTCTGGGTTCTATTGTCTTCGTATCACTTTATCTAAAATGATTTGTTTAGTTCATTTATTTGTTGTCTTTTCCTTTGGAGAACATAAGATATCTCTTCTCGGCCTTTTGGCTAAGATCCAGTGTGGAGAACATAAGATAAATTCTCATGCAGAGAACCTTGCTTTTCTGTTTACTGTTATGTTCCCAGTGACTGAAAAGTCCCTGCGTAGAGCAGGTGTTCACGAAATACTTATTGAATAAATGAGTCATTTTATACAGACGTTTCGGATAGGAACTTCTCTAAACTTAGGAATGGTAGTCAATTTTTGCTTCAGGGATACTGAAGACTTTGGTGTGAGGGAGGAGGGAAAAAACCCATGTTCAAATGCAAATACACAAAATCCACATTTTTAAATCAGAGTGTTTTCGGTAATACTGTTTATGGTTACTGTATTAAGTTTGTGTGAATAATCATGAGGTGGTTACTTTTTCAAAGTAGCTTTTCAGAGTTCGGTTCACCGGCCGGTTCTTGTGGACCTTACACGCAGCCAGGGCAGTGTCCACGTCCGACGCTCCTCATGCGTTCAGACATCATCGCGAGCGAGCGCTGTGTTCGTGCAGGGCTTTCACCCCCCGAAGCGCCTGTTTGCCACCTGAAGTCACTGCAGTTTCAGGGGTCCCTTCATTCCTTAAGCTTCATGCTGTTCCTCACGTCCGTTGGCTGCTTCGTGAGCTGCTGAGTCAGGGCCAAGGAACTTCTGATTTCCCACGTTACTTCACATCACACGGCTGGTCCTTTCGGCCAGAAAGCATCTCCTTTCTGATGACCTGTTTGAGCGCCACATACTTTTGGTCATCTTCAGGAATGTGTCAAATATTCTGGGTTTTTTTTTTTTTTTTTTAAGTTTATTTCAAGAGAGACAGGGAGAGCGCGCGCGCGCGCGCGCGCGCGGATGTGCGCGCACAGCGGGGGAGTGGGGAAGGGGCAGAGAGAGAGGGGCAGAGAGAAAACCCCAAGCAGGCGCTGAACTGTCAGTGTGGAGTCTGATGCGGGGCTCGATCCCACGAACTGTGAGATCGTGACCTGAGCCGAAATCAAGAGTCAGATGCTTCCCCGGCTGAGCCACCCAGGCGCCCCCAAATAGGCTACTTTTTGACAGAAGTAACTTCTTCATCAACCAGGCTTTCGAGCTTCGTTATGCACTGGTGTTATGAGGCCGTACACCTGGCTTTGATTTGCCTCCAAATTTGTAGAGATTTGGAGTGTCCAGGAAACACTGTCAGTCTCTCTCACCGATCTGAGCTTTCATGATCTTGGAATGAAGCACATAAAAGTAGCTATAAAGTTGAAAATATGTTTATTGTATGTAAAATGCCATCATAATTAATTGGTCCTTTTAGCTATAACCTTTTACATATTGTCACTTAAATTCAGTAAAGAGTATATTTAACTGTTCTCACAAAGACATTGATTTTTAATATAGGTAGAAGACTTTTTGAATCTTTCCACAGAGCTGTCTGGATTTCATATTTGTGTTGACAAGGGGACTTTTGATGCCATCAGCCTTAACCCTGACAGTGCAGTTGAGAAGAGGAAGCAGTACGTGAAATCCCTCTCCGGGGTGTTGAACGTCAACGGCTTTTTTCTAATAACCTCATGTAATTGGACCAAGGAAGAGTTGCTAAGTGAATTCAGTGAAGGTAAATGGCTGTCTGTTGCTTAAATGCGTGCTTACCTCAGGTTTAATGTACTAAAAGGTTTTCTTTTTCTCGGTGTTCTAGCGTTTTACTTGTCCATTTGTGGGAATCGCCTGCTTTTCTTCTCTTCTAATCGACTATGCAAAGGACAGAAATAATATCCAGAGATCCCGAGCCCTCTCTAAAATTTCCTAAGAGATCCTGGCAGTTAGGTACTAACAGTGAGCCTGTAAAACTTCAGTTCTTCATGTAAGCTATATACTCTCTTAGGTAGAGAATCAGACAGAAAGCACGTATTCTGTGCTTGACTTTAGCGTGCTGATACATACGGGTGGGTAATCAGTAACCCGCAAGTGGAAGTAGTATTTTTAAAAATCTGACATGGTGAGAGTTTTAACTCTGTAGTTACTTTCTTTGTCTTGCTAAAGGTCATTTAGGTACTTAGGCTTTACCTTATTTTTAGTGTACACAAAACAATTATTTTTAACGTTGCATAGAAATAGAAGGTAGGGAGGGACTTTGTACTAGAAATACAGCCTGTTAATTCTTGGGGAAATCTCTACCTTTTTCATGGTTTTGGTTCCAAGACAGGAACCTTTTTCGCCCCATTAGGAAAGTATAATTAGTCCTGTGTCTAGTAAGTGGGGACCTTGTGAGAATCGAGAGTCTATAATCGATACACAAATATTTTGAGGTCTGTGGCAGACTGTCCCTTGCATATCTTAAGGAGTATATTACCTGCCGGTTTATTCATGCCGTGCACCGGCCTTTCTGGGAAAGTGCCTTGAGAATCCAGAACTAGTATTTGCTTGTTTTCATTTCATAGCCTTTTTTTTTTACAGATTAGTATGAAGTTTTTCAACGAAGTGGGAGGAGTCTTTAGGATGGAATATTAATAAATGATATGGCACCAAATTTCTGTTTTTTGAACCTCAGTTGAACCTCAGTTGGGAAACAAACTTACAACTGTTGTGCATGCACTTTGTCTTAGAGTTTGTTTTCTTTCTGGTAATGAGGGAACGGGCGGGGGGAGGAAGGACAGTTAACACACATCTCTGTGTGTGTTCAGTGACTTGGGCACGTTACAGACGGGAAGCCCTCAAGTATTTGAGGCTTGAAATGTGAGCTTGTGGTTTCGTTACGACTGCCTCTAGAAAACAAGCGTTCTGTGTGATTTATTGTCTTGTCTTTCGTGCCATTAATTCTACTATCTTCCATGTTAAATGTGTTGCCTTTAGAACTGTTGACGCCCCAGATCCATGGTCTTTCCCTGTTCCTGAGGCTTTGATAGTTTGAGTAAATGCTCGAAGTTAGCACTGTGTAGGGCGAGGGTCTCTCCCGGTTCTTTTTTTTTAATAAAAAAAAATTTTTTTTGGGGGGGTGCCTGGGTGACTCAGTTGGTTAAGCTTCCGGCTTCGGCTCAGGTCATGATCTCATGGTTTGTGGGTTCGAGCCCCGCGTCGGGCTCTGTGCTGACAGCTCAGAGCCTGATGCGGGGCTCAAACCCACGAACCGCGAGATCATGACCTGAGCTGAAGTCAGACGCCCAACTGACTGAGCCACGTAGGTGCCCGTCTCCCGGTTCTTAAATACAGGTGCTCTCTCCTACCCCTGGGACCACCGGACAACAATGTATTTGTCTGTCTCTGATGATGAGGGACAGACTTGAGCCTGGTAGAGAGTCCTTAAGATCATGTGTGGGTCTGAGAACTCCTTAGTGTTCGGTTCAGTTTTAGAGCTTAATACAGAATTGAAGTCAGCAAGATGGCACGGCATGGCAGGTTAAACGTGTACGCTTGAAGACGGTTTTTTAGGCGTTTGTCTCTGAGAATTTGGTGTTTGGCGCTGGAGTCCGAGCACTCACAGAAGACGTGATCTCTGCTGAGCCTCTTGTCAGTGGCCTCTCCAGAGTGGCTCCTGGGGTCCGGTTTGCAGAGAATGAAGCTTGCTTCTCCGCTCTCTTAAGACCTTTTGCTTCTTTCCTTATTTGAAACATAAAACTGTTGAAATAAATCTCATATTTTTCCTTTATAGCTCTCGCTCTATAAACATTTTATGTTGTCATTTGTTTTGGTGAGGATTACCTGAGTCGTTTGCCAGATACTGGATATTCTAATTTGATGCCCAAGGAACTAGACTTTCTTTTCTTTTCTTTTTTTATTTTAATGTTTATTCAATAGAGAGAGAGACAGAGACAGAGCATGAACAGGGAGGAGCAGAGAGAAAGAGACACTGAATCGAAGCAGGGTCCAGGCTCTGAGCTGTCAGCACAGAGCCAGCTATGGGGCTCGAACCCATGAACCGTGAGATCAAGACCTGAGCCGAAGTTGGATGCTTAATTGATTAAGGGACCTAGGCACCCCAGACACTGGACTTTCTTAAAGCTACTGAATTAAAAACAATTCTGCAAACCTATTGTACTACAAAAGTAATCCAAGTTTGTTATGAAAAAGATTGATAAATGTCAATAACCTCAACACAGAGCATACAGATTAAAATAACTAAAAGTGGGGTGTCTGGTTAGCTAAGGTGGTTGAGCTTCTGACTCTTGATTTTGGCTCAGATCATGATCCTAGGATCATGGGATCGAGCCCTGCATTGGGCTCCACACTGAGTGTGAAGCCTGCTTAAGATTTTCTTTCTTTCCTTTTGCCTCCCTCCCCCTTCATGTGCACTCGTGTGCTCTCTCTCCTAAATAAAAAACAAAACAACAACAAAAAAAAACCCCCTCCAACAACAAAAAAACTAAAAGCATTTGTTATCTATCACTGGAATACAACCACTTAAAGGTTTTTGGTGCAGTATCTATTAAAATATGATAACTTCAATTCTGTATGGTTAGTTCAAGGAGTTAAAAGATCAGTCCTGGAAAATTCACACAGACCTCTCCATTTTCTCCACATTTTTATTATGAAGTATTTTAAGCGTGTGTAAAATTTTAGAAAACAGATAGGCTTTGTCCCTGTATGTCCACCACAGTGCCTCCATTTGGATGCTTATCCTTCTTGGGAAAAGTTTTCCTATAATCAGTTTTAATGAGCATTTTAATATATGGTCATTTGTTAAAATTTGGTGCAGTTTGATTAAGAATATGAGTTAGAGGGGCGCCTAGATGGCTCAGTTGGTTAAGCCTCCGACTTCAGCCCGGGTCATGATCTCACGTTCCTGGGTTTGAGCCCCGCATCAGGCTCTGTGCTGACAGCTCAGAACCTGGAGCCTGTTTCCGATTCTGTATCTCCCTCTCTATCTGCCCCTGCTTATGCTCTGTCTCGAAAATAAATAAAACATTAAATATATATATAAAGAAGTAAAAAACAAACAAAAAACCAAAAACAAAAACAAGAATATGAGTGAGTGCACAGTGAAACCAAGTATGAAAGACCAGTTGACATAACACTATACATCCTTTTATATTTTTTCTGTGTATCAGAGTTATTTCAGCTGAAGCTCAAAGCATGGAAACTTAGAAAATGCAGACTCCCCCCCCGCCTTCCCCCGGAAAAAATAATCTACCCTCCAAACTAATAGTCCCATCACAGAAGGAAAACCATGGTTAACTTCTCAGGCTTGTTTGTCTTGGTTTTTAAAACCAAAGTATTAAAATGTTAAATTTCCATTTTTTAAAAAAGGTTTATTTTTGAGAGACAGTGAGAGAGAAAGTGTGAGTGCATGAGCAGGGGAGGGACAGAGAGAGAGAGAGGGAGACACAGAATCTGAAGTAGGCTTCAGGCTCTAAGCTGTCAACACAGAGCCTGACGTGGGCTTGAACCCAGGAACCATGAGTCAAAGTTGGAGGCTTAATCGACTGAGCCCCCCAGGCACCCCAGAATGTTAAATTTCCATTTATTTTGTAGTTCGGGAAAATGCCATGTTATCTTATTTTGATCTTTACAGAATCACTGTGTGGGAGGTAGGGACACCGGTATGTGTAACCTCCTTGGGTAGAAAAGGAGGATCCTGGTAGCCTTTCACCTCGTAAGTGATTGAGCTGGAACTTGAACCCAGGACTTTTGAATCCATGTTACCTTAAAAACCACTGTGCTGCTTTGGAAATTCCTACTTCCTTTTCTTCCCAGATCCTTAATTAGTTCAGTTTGGGTCTTGATCTTTGGTTCCAAACTCCTTTTTTGTTGTGGTAAAATGTATCTAAGGTAAGATTTACCATTTAGCCCTCTTAAAGTGTATGGTTCTGTGACATTAGGTACGTTAGCATCACCACCATCCATCTCCGGAACCTTTTCATCTTCTCCCCATTCCGTTTCACCTCCACCTTGTGTGACCCTTCTGGATCAAGTGCTTTTATGTGTCCCATGTGGATGGGGTTACTACGGAGAAAGGTGGCCCCAGACACCTGCTGTCACCTGAGCGCTCGGAGGCTGTTCTCTGCAGGTGCTGCGGCTGGCCGACTGAGATGCGGAGTTTGAGAGGGAAGAGACCGGAAGTGGGGGAGGAACCGGAAGTGGGGGAAGGAACCGGAAGTGGGAGGGAGGATGGAAGCCCTCTTCCGCAGTGTGATTTTGGTCTTTCTGTTAACTTGTTCAATTTAAAGTGCGACCGGGTGTGCACCCAGTGGAACTGAAAAGTTACCAAGTGAGATTCCGTCACGACTTGGGAGTCTGGAATCATAGTTTTATAAAAGGTTGGCAAGTACGTCGTTAATACAAATTTCCTTTAACTGTGGGATTCAGCCCCTATTAAAAATATTTTAATCTTGTCTGACAGGATTTGAACTTTTTGAAGAGCTGCCAACACCCACGTTCAGCTTTGGAGGCAGATCTGGAAACAGTGTAACAGCTTTGGTGTTCCAGAAAACGTGAGACTTCTCACTGGACAGACTCCGTGAGCTTCGCCAGGAAGCTCCGCGGCACAGGGAGCCTGACGCCGAAAACGCACGTGCAAACACACGCTTAGTAAGTACCAGGACGCACGTGCGCAGCGGCCAGGACGCGAGCGGGGGAGTGGGTGTGTTTTAGAGCCCCACCAAGAGTCGGCTCAAGGTTGTTTTGTATTTGCTATGTGAATATTTTTCTCTTTGATTAAAACGTTTTCTGTACCTGCTGAACAGTTTAAAGCAGTAAATGAATTTCCAGAAAGCATGTATTCTTGGTCTTTGTGCCTTGGTAAAGTTGAATCGAATAGAACTGCTTCTTAAGATTTGATGAAACTACTCCAGGGCCAGGATAATAAGCACCAACTTTCTTAGTGTTTTATTAGACTGTGAAACATTCTAAATATAATGTTTTGGGTGGAATGGTGGTTATTTAAAAAAAATATTTAATACCCGAGAAAGTCCCCTAGTTTTCATGTGCACAGTTAGAATTAGATCAATGTGTGAGCTGATCAGGAAATACTTACTGAGCTTGCTGGTTGCTGCTGATGGGCTTTTTTTTTTTTTGTTGTTAAACATGGTGTGAGGGAAAAACAGGCAGTAGGAAAGGCAACTATCAGATCCTGTTATCTGCTAGCATGGTGTTAAGGTACATTATCATTTAAATCATTGAATCCTCCCAATATCTTCTCAAGGTTCGGCTTTCTTATTCCTGTTTCCACTCCCTGGACGAGTACAGGGTGGAGCCGGGATTCTTTGGGTCTGACTAAAACCCATTCTGTCCCGTTCGCACCTTCTGCCTCCCAGCTGCCAAGTCTCTGCCTTAGAGGCACTTACAGTTGAGTGCGGCCCCAGGGCTGGTCTGGCGAAAATGCTGTCAAAGAAGTTAAGTAGAATCTTCAGGAGCTCTGCACCCTTGCTAGGGACAGTGTTGGTCTGTGGCCCGGGAGTCCTTCCTTCCTTTCCTCCGTCTCCCTTTTGTCTTCACAGCCTTGCCCAGTCAGGAACTGAATAGTGCCATTCTTCTGGGAAGGGGGTGCAAGCTAGATGTGTATATAAGCCCCCGGGGACAGGGGACAAAGATGTTCCAGTTAGGGCCAATTAGCAAGAGAAACAGTTTATCGATGAACGTTTTTGAAAAGGTATGTTCATATGTGACGCCATTTTTGTCATCTTGGCTGATATTTTAATATTGGAGCCACAGTACAAGTTTTAAAGTGACACAGTTTTTGATGATTTTCAGCTATTTGGGTCTGGTGGGTTTTTGTTTGTTTGGCAAATGTTAATCCAGTAATGAGTAAGTCTAGCATTACAACCTTTTCTCTTTTTATTTTGTCTCTGAGTGGGGTGGGGGCAGGGTGGGGAGGGAGAGGGCTTTGATTTAGATCAACATTGATCAGCCATTAAGATTACTACCTGCCTCTCACAAGATAGCGGAAGACCGTTTACAAAGCTTTCAACACAAATAATATGGAAAAGCTTTCGTTTTTAGCATGTACGGAGTGAGAAGTTACTTCAAAATACGTGTGACTTAACCTTGTAAAAAAATTGTGTTGGTTTTACAAACTAGGCATGAGATCTTAACCCACAGAAACATAGTTTATAATTTATCGAGGAGGTTTGGTCTTTGTTGTTTTTTCATGTTACTATTTCTTGATGTCAAATGCGATGAGAGAATGGAAGTACTTTTTGAGGACTTGGGGTGGTGATGTGTGCTCTTCGAAAGCCCAGCTCTCCCAGACTGGGCGTCTGACATCAGGTTTGATCCACTGCCGGCTTGGAGCGGGGTGGGGGGGGGTGCGGCAGCATGCTCCATCTGCAGAGATGAAGGATTTTGGGGGTCGTGGAGCCGTTGCTAAGGTTAGAAGGAGTGGTCATCGGTCTTTATCGGTTAATCGCGCTGGAAGCCCGCCCGTCAGAGATTGCAGTTAGAACAAATGGAAGGTACCAGAATGCTAACAGTAAATTAGGTTTTTCAAATAATACCACACTTTAAAAACCAGGCCAGTAAACGCCCCCAGGTTACTGAAACCAGTCGTAAATATGTGAAGCTTGCACTTAGTTTTGTTATGTCACGTGACCGTGTGGGCACCCGGAAGAAATTACGCGGTTATAAAAGGGAGCAGTAAGTTATGTAGTGAGGGCTGGTTTCTCTGGATGAGAAGTTGGAATTGTAATTTTATTTCATCAGCGGACACTCAGAGTTTGAGGAAACTTGTTTGAAATGCAAACGAAGTTTCTCTCTGGAGCCTGCAGCCATTGTCGCTTCTCATTATGATGTTATTGCTGCAGGGCCGGCAGAGGTACTTCTGTGCGTAGGACTTGCGCGGCCCGGGAAGGGATTTGAGGCTGAATGGGCGGGTTGCACCGGTTCACAAATAGAAAGTTTTCAGAACATTTTGTTTTAAGCCAGGTGCACAAGTTATAGTTGCTTTTCGGGACTGGCATTTATGCACGAGAATCAAACCTGACACTACTCTTGGCAGCTTGACTGAAGCCATTTAAAAATAAGTACAGACTGTCCCTGAGTGATTCCCTTCCCCCTCCCCCACTCGTGATGTGCATGCAGTTTTCTGTTATTGGGGAGGGGGGAAAGGAGGCTAACATATGCCAAAAGCTTTTAGTTTTTGCAGTGAATAACGTGTGCAGTTCACTACTCTTACTTTTAATTTTCTGTGATACCATAAGATTGTAACATAGTACATATATATGTATATGTTAATTCACATTCATCCAGAGTATACTAGAAAGAAACCTTAATTTTTAAGAAACCTATATTAGCCTATAGCCTTTGAAGTAGTTTTCCTTAAATTGATGTGCAGAGAGTATCTCTTCTTAGGTCAATAGACTTTATGTTTCCTTAAGTCATTTTATTTTCTAAATTTATGCACGTGTGTACGTGTCTGGTAGCCCATAATGGAAATATATACAAATGTGAAAAATCCGTTGCTCTCCAGGCTGGCGTTCTGCTGTGGGGAGACCTGGGTTTAAGTTTCCGTTTTTGGCTAGAATGTACGTGCTCCAGGGACAGCTTTCTGCTTTGAAAGCAAGAGACCAAGTGTCTTGTGTTCCATAGTAGTAAAACCTCTTTAACTATTTGTGTGTGTGTGTGTGTGTGTGTGTGCGCGCGCGCGCGCATGGGTGTTGATGGGCTCTGAAAGGAGTCTTGTCTAGTACACTTCACTGGAAGGAGGCTGCCCATGACTTAGAGCTTGATTGTGGGAGAAGAGAAGCATGCTAGGTTGGAGGACAATTACTTACTGGGAAAAAATTAGGAGACCCTTGTCATTTCTCTGTTAGGCAGGAAACAGAGATGTCCTTAGAAGAAGGGGGAGCACATGAGCATGTTTTATTAACAGTTAATGGAAGAAAATTAATGCTAATTTATTCTCCATACACACCATGCAATTTGTTAGAAAAGTAAAAGAATACTTTGAAATTCTTTGGTCAATTGACGGATTCCTATGTTAGGGGCATAGAAATGAAACTCAACATTAAGCAGACAAACACCCAAGCCCACAGGCTACATAAATGCTGAATAAAACCAGCCCCACAATAGAACTCTGAAAAGCGAGGGGGAAGGAGCCTAATGAATGATTGAATATGACCTTAGCGAAATCCCTGGCGTGTTGTTGAAAGATCATTCGTTTCCAGCTTAGATGGCAGGATGGGCTCCAGTAACCAGGGAAAAAGAGAGCTTGAGTCGGTACTTACTGAGTTTTAAAAATCTTTACAACTCAGTGCTTTAGACTAATCATTAAAGGGCTTCTCGAACTGAATTTTGGGCTGTCACTGTGTAGACCTGTAGTTTAGGCCCAGGGAAACGAATTAAAAAGATAGGAATAAATCACAAGACATGAATGTATCAATATCCTGCTTTTATGAAGTAGCACTTCAAAACCCTGGATGTGGAGGCTGGCAGAACGTGCTTTTGTCATGCTGATCCCGTTGTGAGCGAGACCTACGACCAGGAGATCACTTGTGCCTTAGAGTATTTGCAAATTACTTGCCCAGTTTATTAGAGGAAGATATAAAAAAAAAAACCCACCTCTAAGTGGCCCATTCGGAAGAAAGGATAAATTCTCTTATATATTAAAATATGTATTGTTATCACCGCATTGGAAAATAAGTACTTTCATGAGTGTTCTTTACTGCGCATGTGACCGGGAAGCTTTGTAAGGAGAGATGTATCACATTTGTTTACCCAAATACCTAAAAATTTACACGTGAACCAGCGATTGGCATATCGTGGACATTGTACTAGGAGCCTAGAAAGAAATATGAAAATACTCTAGTTGAGTCAGGGCACCGAGACCTGTATTCTCCTTCTTCATTAACATACTTAGAGGCGAGCAGGCTCGCATTCTCGGAGCCTCTCCGCCGGGCTGGCCGCTGCCCTTCTTGCCGCCGGCAGAGATGGACGGAGTTGGGGGGAGAAGCTAAATGTGGAAGAGAGTGGGTGCTGCCAGTGCACGCTTTCTCCTCACCCTCCTCCTGTATGAAAATGTCAGTCCTTTGTTCCTATCTAATTTTAGTACATCCTGGCTAAAAAAAAAAAACCACCCAAAAAAACCCACATTAGGATGCTTTCCAACCATGGAACTTTGCGGGGCGGGGCTGGCCAGGGAAGAGTAGAGGAAGGAGCAGTTTATATTCCGCATCCAGCTGCCTTTCTGCCGCGCATCTAGCCCCTACTTTGTTGATTTTGGTAATGAAATAAATTTAGACGCACTGAAGCAGCAATAATTAAGTTTTCCTTCCATGTCCTCAACATGAAGCCTAGTTGGAGTCTGAATGGGGAAAATCATAATATAACATTTAATAAAACATCCTGGGCTGAATTGAAGAGCCATATGCAGATTTTGGAAGACAGGCCTGAAGTTGTGAATGCAAAACACTGCATGCTGTCTTATTTATAAAATGTAACCTTTGAAGCCCATTTGTGATTCAGTGAAAGTGCTTCTGCGCCATTGTTTTGTATAGGAATAATGTTTGTTGATTTTTGAGAAGCAGCGCTAAGCGAGACACAGAGTCAGAGCTGTTTTCTTCTTTGTGGGAGCCCTAACGTGTCTAGCAGGAAAGCTCTGATTTTGTGAAGAGAACCAGTTGGGTCAAGAAAATTGATAATAGAGTTTGCTCAAGGATTGAATTCCATAGGGCTTTGCAGCTAGAAGTGCCCACTGGTGGGGTCATTATTTAATCACAAGAAACGAGCTGGGCTAACCCAGGAGGGGAAGTCCACATACGGGACCTCGCTGTGCAGGCAGCCTGTCTTTTCCAGAGGTCTGTCCATTTACCCTCTTCGGATGTGCGTGGTGAAGGTGTTACTCCCCCAGAAGTAAGAGGGGTCGTTTTGTTACTAAGTCCTTTCGATTCATGATTCAGTTTATGACAAACGCAGTATCACCTTATTTTCTGAACTTGAAATTTGATTTGTTTTGGTTCCTTTCATTCTATCGTAACATCATGTGTAAACTCTGTTAAGTAACAATAAATAGCAAAGAGAAATGATTATTTGGAAATATCGAATTTGGGAGGAAAACATGGTTGGAGCACAGGCAGGTCGCTTTCTGGGCCTCAGGTTTCCTGTCTGTAAAATGGGGGCAGTCAGGAGGCGATCTCTCAGGTTCTTCACCCTGGTGCTAGTCAGCTTGGGCTGCCATTGCCTGGGTGGCGGAAAAAACAGAAATTTACTCCTCACAGCCTGGGGACCGGGAGGTCCAAGGTCAAGGTGCCAGCTTCATTCTGAGGCCTCTGCCCTTGGCTTGCAGGCGGCTGGCACCCCCTCTGTGTTCACACCACCCCCTGGGGCATGCTTACGTGGGGGAGGGGGGGAGGAGAGAGAGAGAGAGCTAGGGCAGGTTCTCCTGTGTCTGTCTGTCTGTCCGTCTCTCTCTCTCATAAGGGTGCTAATTCCATCATGAGAGCCCCGCCTGCGTGACTTCATCTAACCCTCATTACCTTCCAGAGGCCCCATTTCGAAATACCGTACACTGGGGGTTAGGGCTTCAACATGTGAATCAGTACATACTCCCTGCTGAAGTTGATCTAAGGTTTGGAGACAGGCCTATAAAGTAGGTTTCCACTATAAATGTTTATTTATTTATTTTGAGAGAGAGAATCCCAAGCAGCCTCTCTGTGCTGTTGGTGCGGAGCCCAGTGAGGGGCTCAGTCTCATGAACTGTGAGATCATGACCTGAGCTGAAATCACGCGTCAGACGCTTGACCAACTGAGCCACCCAGGCGCCCCAGGTTTCCACTATAGATGGGAAGTTTAAATGCTCCCATTAGCTAAATGCCAGTTTTTAGGTCATTTTACAGTTATTTTAAGCAGTGATATTTATGTACATGAAAAAATATATGTATATATAATAAAACATTTGAGGCATAAAGTCATGTATTTTTCCACCTAAAAATATCTTTGTGCACTCATTGGTAAACTTTAGATTTAAGTATTGTTTGTCCTACGTATAGGAAGATGGAGCTCAAGATTAGGCCTGAGTCAGCACACAGGCATCACACTGATAACTGACCTGATTTAGCAAGGTGCAGCCCCAGGGCTCTGACCCGTCCACCTTCTCATGCCACGTGGAGACCCTTGCTGGAGTCTGGTATGTGGGTGTGCCCTTCTCAGGCCTTGTGCCTCTCTGGGCTGCTGCCTTCCTGTCCTTTACCTGCTTGTCCCCTCAGTGACACTCAAGTGGGTTCCTGGTGCTGGGAAAGTACCTAGTGAATAGCACATACTTAATTAAACTTGGGTTTCCCTTCCGAACATTTCTTTGGAGCAGTTGCGAATAATGGAGAAGTGGCCATGTAGACCTCACATAATAGGGGTGTGAATGAGTATTAAATTAAAAAATCCAACAACAATGTGAAGCCACTTAGCAGGATTCCTAGCACACTCCACTGCCAAGTAAATAGTCTTTCTTCTAAGAATCCTTCTCATTGGGGCTAATAGATTGACTTGTTTGAGATTTTACCGCTTGGTGCCACTGAGTTATGTGTTCAGGTCCACTGTATTCCAGGAGCATTTTGATGGCGGGGGAGAGGAACAGTGGTGGGTACGTAAGTAATAGTGAAAATTTGGAACAGGTGGGCTGTCTAGAACTTCTTAAAAAATCATAGTGTGTAGCTCCTTCTTCTTTAGTCTCCAGATAAGGGAGGTGCTAAGGCACTTTTTTTTTTAAGCTAAGAAAGGAGGACCAGATAAAATGCCGGATTTTCAACAGCGATCTTTATGGTGTGTTTCAGTAGGACTCTAAGGAAACTCAGATTTGAGGTTGTTATCTGTTTAACTGGTAATTATTTAGTAATAAATGTAGGTATGATGGGGAAAATGTACATTTGGATGCATTTGAGTTGAAAAACAAATGGCCAAGGACATGATGCACCTTCTATCATTAGGTCTGAATGCTAAGGCGTTATTTCCAGTGACAGGAAACAAGGGAACAGAGAGCACGTCCGTCAACTAACCATGCGTGAGGTTCAGTGGAAGTTGAGTTGGATTTGGGTCTTACTCGGTATGTAGGGAGCAGTGGGCTAAGGTTTTATCATTGATTTCCACCTTGCATCATCTAGATTGGATTTCTTTGATCAGTGAGTCCTATTTAGTTTCCTTGCTTTACGTTGAGTTAACGGTGCCATTGACAGTGACGCTTCAAAGTTTGAGGTTGGATAATACTTGAAATAGTTGATCTGATTTGACCTTAGTTTATAGTGGAACTGACACTGTAGTGCATCATGTACAGTGAATCAGTTGTTTATCCTCCCTAGTCTAGAAAATATTTGGTTTTCAGATTTGTTTGTTTACTTAACCTTTTTTATCGGCGGGTAAGTGAATACCCCAATGCCTGGATTCGGCTTAGCGTGACTAGAGAAATACTGGGCAGAATAGTGTCACTTTCTCTAGTCAGCCTCAAAGAGCTGAAGACTTTGAACTATTTTTAAAAAGTTCTGTAGAGATAAGGTCAGGGGCACCAGGGTGGCTCAGTTGGTTGAATGTCCGACTTCGGCTCAGGTCATGATCTCATCGTTTGTGGGTTCGAGCCCCGCGTCAGGCTCTGTGCTGACAGCTCAGAACCCGGAGCCTGCTTCGGATTCTGTGTCTCCTCTCTCACTGTCCCTCCCTCACTCACTCTTTGTCTCTGTCTCTCAAAATAAAATAAAGACCAAAAAAAGTTAAAAAAAAATAAATAGAGAAGAGTCAGTATGATAATGACGTATGTCTGAAAAATGGACATAATAAAAACTCTGATTTGGGTAGTTTAGTGGTACGATGGTTAAATAACCTGGTTTTGATCAAGACTTTGGTCTTGCTTTTTTGTTGGGGGGTGGGGAGAGGGTTTTTTGGTGAAAGTTAAGAGAAGCTGCAAAGTAGTATTTAAAATAGCAAGCTACCTTCTCATATCAACTTCTCATATCGGTTCTTCTTTGCTTCAGGTCAGGTGCAGGGTATGTGCGTATAAAATGGGCAAGGCCAGTTCCTTTTATAAACTGTAATGGATACAATAAAACAAAACCTCTTTGCTTTTGATTAAACCACAAGGTTGACAAACTGCTGAGGAGAGTTAAGAAATTTACAGGCTAATGGACTATGTAGGGCACATGTTCTTTTCATTCTGCTCCCGACGGTGTTCTACCCTCTGGAGCCGGGGACCGATTCTTTTCCATGATACTTTGAACCCAGAGGAGTCAGTCTTTAGGTCGGGTATTTAAACTCTGAAATCACAAACTGTGTGTCGTTTCACAGTTTCCTTTCTGTGAAATGAAGATGAAATTCACTCGGTTTCACTCTTATGGGAACAGGAGCCACAGCAGTAGCTTTGAGCATCTCCCTGGCGTGAGTTACAACGAGGTTTTTCTTGAGGCACTGACATTATATGGTAGACAGTTGACAGGAGAGAAAAATTAAGGTAAATTTTGGGCTTGTGTCGTAAATACAAAATCTGAGTTCTGCTAAAGGCTATATAAGAAAAAAATTGACATGATTTTCATTTGAAGATGATCACATAAACATTAGGTCTGGGTGTGCTGTTGAAATCTTTTCTAGGTTAAACTCAATGTATGACAATATGAATATACTGTCACTTGTTTTTAGCAATGTTTCTGGTGGAGTGACTGAGGCCAAGCTAGGTTATGGGTGACTAACCGTGTTAATAGTGATATCAATTAGAGTCTACTTCAGCTCAGATCATAAATAGATCAGGGAAAGGTCAGGAATGAATTATGCTTTTCAGTGTTACTATTAAAGTAGTAACATGGGTTCGATTAAGTCTTACACCAGTAACTTCGAATGTAAATTGTGAAAAGCCTTCATTATCCTTCCTTTTGTTTATTTACCATGCATAAACTTTTCACTGTCTTACTTTTTCATGCTTGTGTTTTCTGGTAGCACATAACACCAATAGCTACGATTAACTTGCCAAAAAAAAAAAAAGAAAAAGAAAAAATATATATCCAATTGAAATAAGTTTTAACTGTTGCTCTGTTCTTTTTAGCTTACGTTACCCAGAGCTCTTCCATCCAGGGAGCTGCAAGCGTGACATTTGCTGTGTTTTCAGCACCTGCCAACTTGGAGACCGGGGTCTGTGCTCAGGACTCAGGCTTACAACCCACACTTTGTGGCGCACAATGCCGCCCAGCTGGCATGCTTCGTGCCTCAATGGTGCTAGACTTTTGGTTACAAAGCTGTGCAGATCCACATGCACTGATTTCAATAGGCATTCCGCTTCAGGCTGCTTTCAACTCTCATTTTATATCAAAGGAGTTAGATTGGTATCATTAAATTCACTGCCATGGTTATTTCTCAATGAAAATACATTTGTTTTATGTAGTTCTTGAATCAAAAAGTAACTTTGTCTTCAAGAATCAAAGTGCCTCTTAAAAAGGGTGTGTATATAGATATGGGTTATACTTCTCTCTCTCTGTGGATATTTATATCCGTCTGTCCATCTGTCTGTCTATCTATCGATTATGAGAGAGATTCCAGCCAGAGCTATACTTCCTTTTCATCAGTGGAAAAGCTTCAGAACACAATATAGAAGATCAGAAAGGAAGGAGCAGAAGGATCAGTGTGTCGTCACATGCACATGTAGGTAGGGCTGTCAGATGTAGTGGCTCACAGACGTGGGAACAATTACATAACAAACTTACTTTTCTGAATAAAGTCTACAGTAGAACATTGATAACAACTCTCCCTATTTTCCAACGAAATGTGTTTTGCTAACTTGTTTTCAGTAGCCTGTCTCTTTGAAAATGCTTCAGGTGGACTTGGCGATGTCTGTCTTCCCGTCATCTATTATAAGCAATTTTAAAAGGTTCTGCCTTATAAAAGATCTTTTCAGATTTGGAAAGGACAGTGTGAAATGTGAGTGACTGGCTTGTAATCCAACAGCTGGGACAAAGAGGCAGTGGCTTCTGGGAGCTGAATAAAGGGGTTGAGACACACACATCTGCGAACTGTGCTGTTGGGTCCAGTGTCTAACAAGTTTGATGTTTGTTTCATTCACTTTATTCTAAAAAGAATATATCCTATGTTATTCTCAGAGACAGACTCGTTTGTGACGGTGAGCTCTTTTTGCAGCTACAGGCACGCATAGATTTGATGGGTAAAACTGAACAACACTGACCGGTCCTTGCTCAAACTTCAGAGCTTAGCTCCTTGCTCTTGAATATCACATTCATCTGTTTCTAAAGGCACAGAAATGAAACACCCACTAACTAACTAGGACACTCCTTAGTGCATATCAGAACCCAACCTTTACCCTCCTCTGCACAAATGTGCTTAGGTGAATACTTTATTAGCTTGTTGATACAAGTTATAGTTGGTTACACCCTTTCTTAATAAAATACACCCTTATTGTCTCCTGTTGCTTAAGAGCTTTCCACTTGGAACGGGGGACACTGCCGTGGACAGGGGTCCTCAGGCTAAATGCTCCCAGGCAGCTCTGAGGAGACGGGACGTGTGTGCGGCCCGCACAGGCACTCCTCCCTTTGGCGGCTCCGCTCTGACGGCCCGGAGGGCCGGGGTTGGTGTGCTTCCGCCCGGGTTCACTTGTTGGTCTTGGAGGGAGACTGTATGATGCCTGCATTTTCCAGTTCCCAGGTGTTCGTGGTGAACCCCCGTTAGTGTTTGGTCACTGAGAATGGGAAGAGTTACAAGTGATCATTTCGGATTATTTATGGATTTATTCCTAAATGGACTTACCACTTTGTGTTTAGGTGCCTGGTGTGCTCTAAATCTGCTTTTGATTTGGTTTTGACCTTTAAGGATTAAAGGAAGGTAGACTGCCCCCCCCACCTCCAGTGCAGCTTACATTACATCCAGAGTTGAACTGTGTTTATATTTACTCTTCTGAATTGAGCAAAACTCTAAAAACAGCGTTTGGGTAGGACTTTTTAAAATAATAAATAACTATGTAGTATAGCTTTAAAAAGTTGGGGTGTCCTAGATCTAGAGGACTTCCTGCACAGTGTGGGAAGAGCCACAGAGTATGGAAGGTTAAGTGACCTTCCAGGCCTTAATGTCTATACTTTTTAGCCTTTGGAGATTCAAGTTAAGTACGTGAGAAATAGCCCCTCATTGGTTAGTAGCACAACTTCTTGAGCAGGTATTTTAGTTCTGAGCATTTGCAGGAAAGCCTCAGAACCAGAAAAACAGGCTGCTTTAGGTTGGAAAGGAGGCGTTGCAGTGAACGAGCTTGCCATAACCACAGTCCTTGGAATTTTCTGAGACGAAAATCATCCCGAAAGCAGCAAGAATCACGCCTGCGATAACTGTCTCTGGGCTCCGGACCCCTGCATTTTGTTTTCTGTGTTGACCTGATGAACTAGTAATTGTGGGGATAAGCTGAATGTTTGCCAGCAGGAGTCACTCTAGGCTTCCTAGTAAAAAAGTAAATTAAACTATATTCTTAAAGCTCTCAAAGGCCGAAGTGACAGTGTGATAAAGTGGCATTAGGGAAGTGCAGCAGCATTTTCAAATTATCCCTTGTGCCTTTCTTCGTTTACCTTAGGAAGGCTTGGTTCTTGCTCCTTCAAAATTGACCCTTGATAAATTCTTTTAAAGCAATGTTTATGGATAAAGATATCAGAATCTTAACATTCTCCCTATGAGCTCGTTTAGGCTTTGGTAGGATGAACTGGTTCTGTCCCACATGGTCAACTTGAATGAATAGACTCACATCCTTCTGACTGTCGTTCATCCTAATCTTGCAGAAGAAATCACTGGAGTGAGCTGGAGCTGGTGTGAAAGGAGATGTTAGCTCATGATTTTCTGAAAAAGAATGGGTCCAGTGTGATGAGAAACTGAAATATTTCAGCAATAGCCATGAAATATAATAGTTTCCCAAGTGCTCAAGAAGTTAATTGTTCATTTATGTTTGATACTGGGATTGAAACATTGGATTAAAACCAATTAAATGTTCCTAGAAGCAACAGAAAAAGTTTCCTGATTTATGAATAGAACCATTCAAATGGCGCAGACACAATCCATGTAAAGTAATGAGGTGTTTTGTTTTTTTGGCAAAGGAGAACACAAAACAGGCATAGGGGAGTTCGTTTAAAAAACCTTCTCTTAAAAAAAAATCTCTTTGGATACAAGGTCAATAAAATAACCTACATTAGTAGGATGGAGCAATGGGAAATCTAGGACTTCACAAGGAAAACAGTCCCCCTCCCCCAGGTGAGCAGTACAATGCAAATCCTCCGCGTATTCTATCAGGGTTACATTCCTGAACTTAAGTCAACATCCTAAGTTACAGAACGAAACATGCTCTGCCTCTGCTTAGCAACCACAAATCCTTCCTTCAACCAGTTGCATATATTTTGCATGTGGCTTCTGAAGTACGCATTCCTTTATTCCGATCAGCGCCCCGAGTTAGGAAACTAGCGCTTTAATTTTCCCAAAGTGTAACAACACTAACACGGCCCCCCCTCCTCTGCCGCCCAGCACGCCACCGAAATGATCGTTTCTTTGAAACCTCAAAACCCAACAACCCGGAAGCTGGACGTCTGAAGTCCACGCGGCCCAGGTTTTTTTTTTTTTTTTTTTGCCCCGACTCGAGCGGGGGGGCGGGGGAGACGCCTGCGGGACCCCTGGCCCCGGGCCCGGGCAGCCGCGGAGTGGGCGGCGGGCGGCGGCGGCCCAGCCCGGGCCCGGGGCCACTTCCCGCGTCCCGGGGCCTCGCAAGCGCGAGCTCGGCGAGCGGCGCGCGGCTCGGCTCGCAGGACGCCCTCTAGCCCCGCCGGCGGCGCGCCGCGACCCCCCCACTCCCCGCCCACCGGCGGCTGCGCGCACTGCACACTCGCCAGCCGCCGCCGCCGCCGCACGCCGCCCGGCTCCTGCACGCCGCCGCCGCCGCGCCGAGCGCCCGGGCCCGCGACGCCGCCGCCACAGCGCCCGGCCCAGCGACACGCAGCCGAGGGCGGGCGGCCCCGCGGCGGCGGCGGGCGCGGCGGGCGCGGGCGGCCCGGCCGGGGCCGCTTAAAGGGACGAGTTGCAAACAGTTCAGGAAGTGACAAGTCGATTTCCTCCTCGCTGGGAGCCGCTCGGTACAAAGCGCTCGGCGCCGGCAGGAGAGCGTGCGCGCGGCGGACGCGCGGCGGGCAGCCGGGACGACTCGGCGAGCCGGCGGCGACGGCGCGGGGCCCGCGCACAGTAAGCGACCCCGGGCTGCGCGGCGGCGGCGGTGGCGGCCGGAGGGGCCGGCCCCGAGCGGAGGTCCCTGCCGTGTGCGCCGCAGCCGGCGGCCGGAGGGACCCCGCTCTCGCGGGTGCTGGGCTTGCCCTTTTAAGGTTTTTAAATTGTTGTTGTTATTATTTTGTGTTGCTGGTTTCCTTTTTTTCCGCCTGGTTTTCGGGTTGGGTCAGGCGGTTTCTCGGGGTGCTGCTGAGTGTTGCCTCTGGTGCAGGCGTGAGACTTGTCAGAGCGCAGCCGGGGGAACGAGCTGGCCCGGCCCCTGCGGGAAAGTCTGCGCTTCCCCGGGGCGGGTGCGGGGACGGCTGCGCCCCGGGGTGTGCTCCTCTCGGCGTCTCCACTTGAGCCCTGGCTCGCGCCAGCGGCGAAAGCGCGGGGACCCGGGACCCGAGCGCCCCCGCTAACCCCGAAGTTCCCGCACGGTTTGCAGACAACTCTTTTGTTCGCGGAAGTTTGCATCCGCCACCCCCGGGATGCGGGCGCACAGCGGCGGGCTCCGCGGCTGCTGGACCGGCCGGGGCGGGCGCACTGGGGGGTGAGGGGGCGTTCTGTCCCCGGCTGGGGAAGCCCGCGGGGTGGCCGCGGTGGGGGCCGGCGGGGTGGGGGGCGCCGGCGTGGCTTTGCACATGGCGAGAAGGGCCGTCCGGCACGGGCACACTGGTCGAGTCACATTTTTGCCAGACCTTGATTTGCAAGCCTGTGGGAGTTGGCTTTCCCGCTGGGAGTTTCTCTTGGTGGGGCCGGGACGAAGGAGGCGAGGACACCTAGAATCCAGGGAGGGCCCTCGGTTTGCATTGCCCCAAGGGGTTTCTCGGGCACCCCCGTCTCCCCCCCCTCCCCCCGCCTGCAGACTTGGGGAACAATGCTCGAGGCGCGGGACAGAGCGGCGGAGCACCGGCGAGTCGCGCGCGAGCTAGCTGCACGGGTCCTTCGCCCCCGGAAGCCCCCTGAAGCCGGGCTCTCTCCATCTGACCGCCGGGGTTCATTAACACGTACTGTACTTCGTAGGATGGTGAACAAAGAACGGCTCTTTGCAGCATTTGATGAATGGGATTCTGCCTCCTATAGGCCACACTCCGAGTCTTCCCTACGTTACAGTCTCCGGACTCAGTGGTGTTGGGTGAGTGGCCCCCGCGGAGGGCTGCTTTAGGGGCCGGGACCCTGGGGCAGGGCATTGGTGCCGCCGCCGCCGCCGCCGCCGCCGCCGCGCTTGCCTTGCTGGAGCCGGTGCAGATGGAGCCAGCCTGACGGTTGTTCAACAGGAACAAATGTTTGTTGAATTGTTGGATGGCGGAGACAAGGGGCTGTTTTCTATTGACTGCTGCAGGAGTTGGAATGGCATTGTTTATTGGCCTGGGAAGCCAGGCAAACGTCTTGTGCTGCTTACAACGTATTAGCAGACTTCCAAATGACATCCTAGCATATGTGTTCCCAGCACTTTGCACAGGCTGGAAGGGGATCCCTCCTTGCTCCAGATCCTAGACTCCGTTGAAAGATGTCACCCGGTTTGAGGAGTTGGGAGGGAATGGAGTTTGTAGACCTGGTGAAACTCACTGTTGCCGACTTGGCCAGGTTTTGGTTTCATTTTAATTTATCCACTTAGCACTAACTTGTCTCCATTACAGTTTTGTTACTAAATTGCGGATCTGTGGGGTTTTGGTCCTCCCTCCTCTGCCTTCCCCGCCTCCCTAGCTGGCAACTGCTAGGTACAAAACCAAAAACAGTTGATAGGCTCCTGTTCGTGGGAGAAGGTTTGGATTTTTAGTGCAGAACTGGTGGCCTGTGGCCCAGGGTCTGAGTGCTGCGGCCATCCTGCAGACCCTGGAGCCTGCTGACCCGGCTCCCAGGCCGCGCTGTTCGTCTAGGAAACAAGGACAGGCTTGGGGCAGGTCTGTTTTTCCCCCAAACAGAGAACAAGGTGGTTTTAAGACCCGTTCAGATCCTTTTGCTCAAGGACTTCTTGTTTCCCCCTGAGAATGTGATGTTGACCATGCCACCGTTTTAACACTGAAGAGCAGCTTTCAATAAAAGCTAGTACCGGCTACTGCAGAAGTGGCCTGGGATTCCTAAGGCCGGCAGGATGAGTAGAGCACTCCACAATTGTGATCGATGACGTTTTCAGTCCATTTCTCCCTTCTGGTTTCAATTTAGGATATGTCACACACGGAGTAGCCCTTCCAGTTCTCTTAGGAAGAGCTTTCTGTTAAGATAGGAGTGTGGTCGCGGTGGCCATCCTTCACTGACCTCTTACGGGAGCCCTGTTGTGATTTCTTAGGCTCTTTCTCTCCACACCTTTCATCTTTCTCTGTCCCCCCTGTTGATGACTTCACTGTGCCCTGGCCTCCATCCTCGCCCCCCCTCCCCCCCCCCAGTTCTGTGGAAGCCTAATGGGCTGCGTGTCCTTTAAGCGGGGTTCAGCGGGCAGGCGCCTGACCAATGGTGGAAGGGTTGGGAAGGGCCAGCCGGCTCTCTTCCCCTGCTGGAGGCTGCAGAGCAGGCCACCGCGTACGCTCGGGGAGCCGGCAGCAGGGGGCGCCTCGGAGCAGCCTGCTGTGTCTTTTTGCAAGGCTCTCTCGACCGGACACCCTTCTCACCCACCGCCCGATGCGTGGTGGGCCCCGGAAGACTGAGACCGGGACCCACCCGCAACCGTGCAGATGGTGTTCCATCCCGGCAGCGTGACGTTCCCGAATCGCATGCCACCTGGAAACTTTCTGTTCTTGCCCTTAAAACAAAAACAAAAACCAAACCGAACCTGAAATAAGCAGACGCGCAGATCCGCACCAGCACTGCCACACACACCTCTCTGATGCGTAATAAAAGAAGCCTGCAGGCAAAATTTGTTATGTAATATGCTGATAATACAGGTTTCGGTCTTAGATGGAGACCAGATGTGCAGGGGCTCTCTTTCGTTGATCCAGCGGGGGTGGGGGGGTTGGGGGGGGTGGGGGTTGTTAGTAGATTAACTAGTCCTTGGCAAACCCCAAAGATGATTTTTTTTTTCTGGTTTTGAGGGGAGACTCCTAAACCTGGGGCCTTGTCCGAGGTTTTTGCTGCCCAGCTGCTTGCTGCAGCTGCAGCTGCCGTTTTTGTCAGCCCCTTCCTCTTGAAAGAACCGGTTTGTTGCCAACACGAAGCACATGGCCGGGTCTGGCTGGGCTCCGCGCAGCTTAGCTCTGCTGGGCTCCACGCTCCTCCTTGTCTCGTCCAGCTGCTGCCCTGCCCTGCAACCTGCGGAACAGGGCCTGGCCTGGGGACTCGCGCGCCGCGAGGAATGTTGACGGGCCTCCCCCGGCTCCTTTCTGAAATGTCTGCTCGTCCAGGGAGAGCCGCTGTTCAAACTTGCCCCGCGCACACCCTTTCCAGAACCATTGCCTCTCCTCCTCTGATTAATTTCTGTGTTTGTTTCCCGCCTCACTTTATGAGGGCTCTTTCTTTCTCCGTGGCTGAGTCACCTTTATTATGGCCCAGGGTCGGGGACCGGGCTGTAATAGCTGACCCCATTAACGGCAGGCTCCCTGCGTGCTGGGGTGTGAGCTTTGGGAACACACCCGGAGGCTCAGATACGCCGATGCGCCCGGAGCCTTGCTTAGAAAATTTTTGTTTTAGCGCAGTTTACATTAACATGATTAATGACCGCGCCACTGAAAAGTCTATATTCAAAAGCAATTTACCGTTCCCCAGGGTTCTTCTTATGGTGAAGCAATTTTCTTTGCCAAACAACTTTGTTTTTAAGGTAATTTCTTCTTTGATGTTTAATCCAAACCTCCTGTGCACAGGGTTTTGGATCAAGGCCGGGGCTCCGAAAATCGGGGGCTGTGGTTTGGCGGTGCCCGCCTTCACCTTCCCGAACGTGGGTCGGAGGGCACCCGGATTCTCGGTCTGAGAAAGCTCTCTGGGGTCCTGAGCCACAGCAGCGTTAGTGCCGTGCTGGTGCTGGGTAGGACGGAGGAAATCTTCCAGGGGAAACTTGGCTTCGGCGCGGTCCCCGACCCTGTTTTGGAGGAGGGAAGTGAGGAGGCTGGAGCTGAGGACAAGATTTTTTTTCCCCCTTCCTTGCATCAACTGTAGATACTTGAGCTTTTTCAAAAAAAAAGAAAAAGAAAAAGAAGAAAAGAAAAAAACAGAGACGTCTTTGCTGCAGCCACCACCACCTCCTCCTTTTCTTCTTCTTCTTTTTTTGTTAAATGTGGGTGATTGAGCGGGGGAAATACTGATGGGTGGGTCTGAAAGCAGCCTTAGGAGCCCGAGAAAATAAAAACACATTTGAAGGACTCGGGAAGATTTTGCATTTCAAAGGGTCCACCTTGTAGAATTTCACATCACGTCAGGGGTTATGGAGAAGTGTGACAGGCACCCCCAGCTTCTTTAAAGGTCCTCTCCTCTCCTGCTGCGGGGGGCTGCGCGGGAAGCCGGCTTCTGCAGGGGGGCGGGGTGGGGGGCAGTTGGGCCAAACCGTGCAGGGATGTATCTCTGGAAAGAAACAACAGTGCCCCTTAGGCATCTAGTTCCTGGAGGCACTTTTTTTTTTTTCCCATGGGGCCACTCTCAGGAGGTGAAAGCAAATTCTGTTGCTAAACAGCCCATTTGACCCTAGAATGCGGGGCAGGCCAACTCCTGACTGCCCTTGCTCTTTCCCTTAAGGCCGGTGGAACAAAGAAACTGGATTCTCCTCCTGCACTGGTGTAGTGTGGTTCCCTAGCTCCCAAGATTCGGGACCGTGAAAAGTTGGGCGCAGCAGGCTTCAGCCAAAACGGGTGTGGATTGTTCAAAGGATTATAGCTGTGCCCACCGGGTATTGAAGGCCAACCCAAGGCCAGAGGCCTTGCATACACGCTCCAATTTTCAAAGCATTCATGCAGTTACAGCCTAAGAAATTGAGGCTCAGAGAGGCCAAGTAGCTGGCCTAAGGCCGCACAGCTCCTAGGCCAGAGAGGGTTGTAGTTCTGTCCGGGTCTGTGTCACTTGGGAGCCTGGTTGTTTTCCACACACATGCTGTTTGAGGCTGTCTTCATCAGATAGAGACACTCAGTTCGGTTTTACCTCAAAGCATGAATTTTGTTTAGTCTTGCTAACCCCCCAGGGAAACCTCGCAATTTTGACCGCCTCTCTCCCTTGCCCTGCCTTTTCCTGCAGTTCTTTAGAATTTTTTCAAGGGGTGCTGGGATTCTAGATCCACCGCAGGACCAAAGGCAGTGCCTCAGTTGAGAAGATCGACATGTTTGGCTTCATCCTTACAAAAGACAGATTCACAAGAAAATAGAATTATTCCCAGTGACCTTCAAGGGAAAATGGGAAATAAATCTGGCAGCCAAAAAGAGGTATCACCGTTTATCCAGATTCCATTTTCCATTCAAAGAGATTGTTAAAAGGGTTTTCAGCTTGGGTTTTTTTCCATTTGTAATTCAGATCTCTCAAAGTAAATCGTTTTGTGATACTTGCCACCCCAGGTTTGTCTCATATCACGTTTTGTTTACAGGCCTAACATAATCAGATAACTAAACACAGTTGTGCGGCCCCCATCGTGTGGGAAGTTGGCGCGCCCCAGCCGGGGCTCGGCGGAGGCCCTGCGTTCTGTCTCCGACACGTGGCTCTTTACGGGTTGATCCTGGGTTGGGGGCCGGGGGTGGTGTGAGGATGCCTTTCCTCGGCAGACATTAGAATCACCTGGAGAGCGATTTAAAAAAAAAAGTCCCAGTGCCCAGGCTGCATCCAGGCCAGTCACATCAGAATATTGGAGAGAAGGGGCAGACTCAGCATTGGTATTTTCAAAAAAAATTTTTAGGGTTTATTTATTTTAGAGAGAGGCGGTGGGGGAGGAGAGAGAGAGAGAGACAGAGCATGAGCAGGGGAGGGGCAGAGAGAGAGGGAGACACAGAATCCGAAGCAGGCTCCAGGCTCTGAGCTGTCAACATGGAGCCCAATGCCAGGCTTGAACCCACGAACCATGAGATCATGTCCCGAGCTGAAGTCAGACGCTTAACCGATGAGCCACCAGGCCCCCCTCTGCGTTGGTGCTTTCAAAACTTGTGAGTTGATCCTGTTGTGCATCCCGGACCGAGGGATGAGGGCTGGGATAGACCCCTCGCTTCCCTCAGGGACCTTCCCCTTTGGGAGTGGAATAAACCTACTGGAATTTTCCATCGCTGCCATATCTCAGTGAAGGAGGATCTGAAAGGTACCCACGTCCGGGCCAAGTGCCTGCCGTAGACATCAGCGGGTTGGTTCCCATTTCTGCTGGCCCAGGTCTTGGGCACGCCTCCCCGCCCGTGGGATTCGGCCGCAGCCCCTCTGAGCTGCCTTCTTTGTGGAAGGAAGAGGCCAGGTTCTGTTCAGCGCGTCGCCTCGGAGCAGCGCTCAGGCGGACCCTGCCTCCCGGCCATCTTTGCTGGTCTCTTCGGCGTCTTGTCCCTTCTGCAGGTTTGGCTCTTGGTACCCTGCTGGGGGGCAGGGGAGGGAAGGTGCAGGTCCAGGCCACCTCGTGGGGATGCTCAGGGAGCCTGCTGGCCCTCTGCACCTGCATCAGCGCGACCATCGTGCCGTCTGGCCGCCTGGCTGAGCCTGACTGCTCAGAGCCTGTCCTCTCGCAGGCATACTTGGAATTCAGTGTCAGAGAAGTAGGTTTAGAATGAGCAGCGGCTGAAGAGAGTCAGCTTCTCTCACCTGCTTGTAATCTTACGGAGGAGAAATCCAGCCCCCCACGGGGGTGACTTTCCCAAGGTCGCACAGCGGGTGCACAGAGGACCCGGAACCTTTGTCTTCTGGGTCCCCTGCTCCAGGGCTGTGTTCTCTGTCGGGAGACTTTGTTGTTTTAATTTTTTTTAATGTTTGTTTATTTTTGAGAGAGAGAGAGAGTGCGAGCAGGGGAAGGCCAGAGAGAGAGGGAGACACAAAATCTGAAGCAGGCTCCAGGCTCTGAGCTGTCAGCACAGAGCCCGACGTGGGGCTTGAACTCCTGAATCTCAAGATCATGCCCCGAGCCAAAGCCACTCGGGTGCCCCCCTGCTGAGAGACTTTGGGCCGCACTCTTGCTTGCAGGACAGGGTGCCTTATGCAGCACAGAGCGGCGACAGTGGAGTCCTCCTTCGCTCAGAGTTCAGGCTAGTGAAACCTGCCGTATGTGGCCCTCAGCAGTTCGTCCCGTCTGTAACCTCCCTCCCTGGGCCTGCTCAGCAGGGATTCCTTACATTGCTCAAAGTGTAGGCTCAGTAAACCCCTGGTGGGGGAAACTGAGCCCCGATGGAAACAAAGCCTTGAACTTGATGAAAAGGGATTTGGTTGCTTCGGCCAGGGTTTGTCCACCTCCTCTTCTGGGCCTCGGTAGTGGTGGTAAACAAGGAGGGCCCTCTCTCTGCCAGGAGTTGCCTTTGGGCCTAATGAGGTGGGGAAGAGGGGACCCATTATGCCTGCATTCATCTCGTGGGCACTGATCGGGCACCTGCGGAGCGTCCCGAGTGGGGCCGGGCATGCCACTTCGTTAGTTCATTCGATCCTCTGCACAGCCTATGGCTGAGGGGCTTGCTCTGCCCCTTGCTGGAAACACAGCCCCTCTTCCCCCCCGGAGTGAGAGGGACAGTGGGATTTCAGCTCATCCTGGCCGGCTCTGGTCTGCTGTTCTTGCCACCACGCCACACTCCCTGTTCATCCGCTGCCTGCCTCGGTGGAAAGGTGATGAGCTCCCCGCTGTCGGCAGGATGTGGTGTCCTTGGGCCGCTCCTGCCTGGGTGCTGCGCTGCTACTTCCGGTAGGGGGGCTTGGGTGGCCCAGGGGCTCCTTCCTGGACAGCAGGGCCCGGCGGGCGGTGCTCTGGATAGAGGAGGTGGCTTCGTGTGGGTCCAGTGCTCCTGCTTGGGGAGGCCACCCTCCTCCCAGCTGCCCTCTGGCTCAAGTGCCCTGACGGACAAGGCCCAGCTGGGAGAGGCCTCGGCCGCGCCTGGAATTCCCCTAGCTCTGGCATTCACGTTGGCCGGGGGCCTGGGAGCCGAGGGAGGTTCCATCTGCTGGCTGGGAGCAGCCTGTCTGCATGCTCGGAGGTGGAAGGACCGTGTTCTCCAGAGCCGGCTACTTCCACGCTCCGGGTGAGGACGGGGGGCATCTCCGGGGCGTGGGGGTTGTGTGCCTGTGGTTCTGGGGCTCCAGAGGGGGTGTGGGGTGCACCTGTGGTATGGCCCATTGGTGGGGGAGACCCTCCCGCGAAGGCTCCTTACTCGCTGGACTGGTTTGTAGTGTGACACTGTGGGCCCCGGATTTCTCATCGTGCTGGCCCTGCCTCCCAGCGTTTTTAGGAGGGGTTCAGAGCCGGTCTGAGAAGCCCCCTCGAAGGGCACAGTGCTGCGTGGAGGGACGCAGGCTAGTGGATGTGCATCGGTCCCAAAGGGCACAAGTTCCGCCAGGCAGGTTGCCTTCCAGCCGGGCCTGAACCACAGAGTTTTGGGCGGAGCGTTGGGGAAACCCAGGTGTGCGTCATTTAGGGCAAGGGCAGCTCTGGGATTGGCGCCCGGGTTCGAGTCCCCCGTCTGCCCTTTGCTGACCGTCTGCCCTTGGACAGGTGACTGTCTCTCCCAGCCTGGGTTCCCTCATCTGGACGATGGCCAGGCCCACAGCACCCCACCTGTGGGTTTGGGACACGGAGTGGAGACCCGTAGAGCCCAGCACGTGTTAGCGGGTGTCCTGTGGCAGGCGCGTGCTGTTGGGAGGACAGGTGGAGTGCGGGGAGGGCAAGGGGAGGACAAGGGCAGCTGTCCTCACGGTCCCGGCGGGGGACAGGACGAAGCGCAGAGCTGAGTGCGGCCGGATGGGTCACGGGGGGTGGGCCTTCCCTCACCCAGCAGCCTCCGTTCTTGAGATGTCTTAGGAGTTTTTCAGGAGGAAGGGTTGAAGGCATGTGTTATAATTTAATTTGCAGCATGTTTCTTTTATTTTTATTAAATTCTTTTTACATTTATTTATTTTTGAGAGGGAGGGGGAGAGAGAGAGAGAGAGAGAAAGAGAGAGAGAGAGAGAGAGAGAGAGAGAGAGAGAGAGAGAGACTGTGAGCAGGGGAGGGTCAGAGAGGGAGACACAGAATCCGAAGCAGCTCCAGGCTCTGAGCTGTCAGCACAGAGCCCGACAGGGGGCTCGAATCCACGAGCTGCGAGATCATGACCTGAGCTGAAGTCGGATGCTCAACTGACTGAGCCCCCCAGGCGCCCCAAGACTGGTGAAGTCTCTTAAGCTTTCTCTTTAGGAAACACAATCTCTGTTTCCCAAAAGTGACCAACGTTGGTCCTAAAGCTAGAAAAGTAAACTGGTGTACGCATCGCAGCACGGCTCAGAGCTGGGCTCCGCTCTCACCGGCCTCTGAGTGTGGGCGTGCTCCGTGCAGGCCTCTGGGGTTGCACACTCTCTGGACTGAGTGGAGGCGCATTTAGCTCCTTAGATTCTCTCCAGGTTCTTTGCAGCTGATGTCGTCGTTGGGTCTTGCCCCTTCTTCCAAGTCTGCGAGCTGCCGTCACAGCTGCATACAGCGCGGGGCAGGTCACAGAGTCACAGCCTGGCCGCCTCCTGCTGACCCCTGGGGTGTGATTCCGGTTGACTCTGCGCCTCCCGAATCTGAACAACTGGCCAGCTCTCCAGGAGCAAGAGCTCATCTAAGTTCATCAGAGCTTTTGAATCAAGCTCTTGACCCAGTTGACAGAGGGAATGGCCTTTTTACCCTCTTCGGTGGTCACTCAGCTTTTCTTGGCACAAGCTGGTGATTCCTGGCAGTCTCCACCCACGTGTCTTCTGAGCACTGCACCTGGAGGCCTGCGGGGCGAACAGGGTGGGCAGGCTTGGCATGGGAGGTTGCCTCCTGGGCTTTGGGCAGCTTTGAAGGCGACCCCTTGGTCCCCGAATGGGAAGACTCCATATTATTTGCTGGCTTCTGGGCAAGGGTCCTGACTCCAGGCTGCAGCAGCCCCTTCCCCTCAGAGGCTCACCCAGGTGGTTGGGGCTGGCCGTGGAGAGCCCCCTGCAGAGGACCCACCAAGGTGGCTGGGCTCCGCTGCCCTTGGCCCAGACCCTCTCCTTGGGCACCGTGGAGCTCTGTGACCATGGGGCTCTGTGTGAGGGAAGTGACTAAGGCCTCTGGTCTTGGGGGATGTGACAGAACTCATTTTCCTCCCCCTCTGTGCCCCTTCAGATGTGTCGTTCCTGCGGTGACCACGGGACACTGTGCCATGCCGGTGGTCCCTCAGGTGCAATCTGGTCGGTCAGTATCGAGTAGACGCCTGTGTGTGTCAGGCCCTGAAGAGTTCGGAGAGGAGTCAGGCGCGTTCCTGTTTGTGCAGAGCTCATAGGCTCGTGTCAGGGACAGTGACAGGGCAGTTGTTGTTGTTTTTAATTTTTTTTAGTTTCAGTAGTCTCTACACCAAACATGGGGCTTGAACTCACGACCCTAAGATTGAGTCATAAACTCATCTGACTCAGACAGCCGGGCGCCCCCACGGACAGCAGTTGTTTTGATTGAGTTCCTACTACATGCCAGACAGACTGTACCAAGTGTCATGGAGACGTGTGCACAGGGGACCGGGGAGCCCACAGTCCCGTGGGATCCCAGGGAGGCCGAGCCCAGGGGAGGAGGGTAGAAAAGCTCCCTGAGTCTTGAAGAAGTCTTCAAGGAGTCGAGAGGGTGAAGCATGAGGAGCAGAAGATGTTCCAGACCAGGGAGCGGTGAGTGCGCGGGGAGCCTGATGCCACCTTTGGGGCACTTGGGGGAGTGGCAGGGGGTGGATGGCCACCTGGACCTGGGAAGAACTTGTGGCCTAAGCTGGTCAAGGTCAGGATGGCAGCAAGTGCAAAGCAAAGGAGTCCCGCCTCTAACCTGAGGGCCGGGAGCAGGGGAGCCGATGTCGATGCTGGACTCTCGGAGGCTCCGTGTTTGGGGGTGCAGGTTGGGCTGGAGCAGGCGACCGGGAGCCGGCTGACTGATGCCAGAGGGATGCTGAACCCGGGTTGGGTGAGGACCCCAGGGCGTAGCTGTTGGTCAGTCGCCACCTGGAAAGGGGAGAGCCGCCTTCTCCACGGCCCTCCCTTGGGGCCGCCTTCCGGGGAGACTGCCCAGGGGCCTCGTCCGTTTGACTTTGGAGTGACCTCCTTGGAGGGCACAAGACTAGCCCTGGACACATGGAACTTTCATCAAGTGCCGTCTCGATGGCTGGAGGGACGTGGTCTTTGTGTAGTTTCAGTGTGAGCTCTTGCTTTGCGCGGGAACACTTGAGCTTCCCAAGAACTCCCACCGTTTCTTGCCTGCGCCTGCACTGGAACTACAGAAATCGAAACGGACAAAAGCGTTTGGCGTTGGCGGAGTTAAAAACATCCGATTCAGTGTAAAACTACCTTTTTTTTTTCCCTTCTTCCCCTTGACGGAAACAAGTAACCCTGTTGGTGTGATTGAAACAGGAGCTTCAGTGCCCGTTGGGCTCTGTCACGGCGTGTTCTGTCTGGCGTGGTCCGGGTCGGGGAGTTGCTGACACAGACGCTCGACAGTGTTCTGCCCGGGCCACCTGACTTCCGGCGCCCGGTGCTCCTGTGGCCTCCACACCCTCAGATGCCAGCCCAGATCCCAGGCCCCGCTGACTGTGCGGCCTGTGAGTCAGGGCCAGGGAAGGAGAGTTAAGGGAAAGAGTGAGCCAGCAGCCCATGTCAGCTTTTGGAGTGTCTTTTCGAAGCCCCTTAAGGGTTTTCCTCATCAGCGTTCAGTCCTGAGAAGTTAGCTTTAAATAACCTTAATTTTGGCAGTAAACGTCCCTGTTCCCCTTATACCCAGGGAGGTTAGCAGACGCCCTCTCCTATTAGAAAGGAAAGTAGAAGAGAGGTCGGGCCTGGCTGAGGCTAAGGAGGCTGAAAGGGGACCTGTGACACGGAGCCGAAGAGCCACACGCCGGGAACAGGGGCCGAGCCTGGTGGGTCCGACTCCCCCCGGCCGCCGAGGGGGTGATGGCCCCCGGTGAGCAGTTTCCGACTTGCCTTAAAAGCCAGTCTTTTCTAAAATTGTGTGAGACCCAGGCACGTCCCTGAGCGTTACAGAGACAACTCTGAGGGCATTAGGGCTCCGGACGCGGCACGGCACCCCAGTGACCGCTGGCTCGCTGCTTCTGTCGGTTTCTGGGTGATCCGTGGGGCCTCGGGACCAGCTGACGCCCCTTAAGGAAGGCAGTGAGTGGCATGGCCAGGCTTTAGGTGCTCCTGGGGGCACTGGGGCCTGATTTCCGGCCCCCTTGCTGTGGCAGAAGGAGAGAGCTGGGGGCCCAGGGGCTTGAACCCCATCAGGCTGGGCCTGTTGCTCACTGGCCTCTGCTCAGGTTTTGGCTCAGCCGCCCGGTGGCTGTGGGCAAGCCAGCGTGGCCGTCACAGCCCGTGCTGTCTTAGGGCCCTGGAGGACACGACGGTAATCCCGAGAGCCGTCTGCGTGGGAATAACTGTGGCACACCCCACTGAGGGGACAGGGGCGAAGGTGTCAGGGGCGGGTCATCTTCTGGAAACCAGGAGGAAGCACACGTCACTGCGTTCACCTGTACCCCGGGCTCTGCTCACGTGAACATCCTGCAGCCCCGTAGGGACGTGCAGGGGTGTCTCTCTGTGGCCCCGTCAGCAGAGCTGGGGGAACGTTCTCTGTTTGTCAGGACTCGCAGGGACACGGTGCTGTGGAGGGTGACGGGGATCTCTGTGCGTGGCACTTGGGGCCGCGTTCTGACCTGGTACAGGAATGAGGGGCCACCCTGGGAGCGTGCCTTGTAGTGTGCCAGTGATTGGCAGCCTTAGGTGACGGGTCCCCGGTCACTGGAGGTGACCAGGGCTCCAGCATGGTGGAGCATAGTGCCTCGGAGCCCTTACGAAATTGTCTACTTTGTTCTTTCCTGAGGGTTTCTTTACAGAGGAGTGAGCCTCGTACGTGAGGCCGGTGCACGTGAGCCCCGTCGGGCTGACGCTAGAAAAGTCTCTGCGCGGAGAGACGAGGGCGCAGGACGAGGAAATGGGAGCCCTGGATTCCGTCCTGCCGCTTCATTGCACCTGCCTCAGAACCAGCCCCTTAACTTCCCTGGAGACTGGGACTAGCGGGGTCTGCTTCATGGGGTGGGCAGGGACACACAGGGGATTGAGCGCAGAGCACCCGGTTCGTATCTGGCTTCTGTTCACCCTGCAGGTACTTTTTTAAAAATTAATTTGTTTTTAATGTTTACTTCTCAGGGTGAGGAGAGAGACAGATAGAAACAGAGGATGAGTGAGGAAGGGGCAGAAAGAGAGACACAGAATCTGAAGCAGGCTCCAGGCTCCGTGCTGTCAGCACAGAGCCTGACACAGGGCTCGAACCCATGAGCTGCGAGATCATGACCTGAGCCGAAGTCGGATGCTTAACTGACTGAGCCCCCCAGGCAGGTACTTTCTGAACGGGATGGAGAAGCATGTGGGGAGAAGCATGTGGTATGGATGGAGGGAGCCTGGCTTCCAAAGACATTGTCCCCCTGCCCCCCACCAGACTGTTGTGTGACCACGGGCAAGCCGCCCAGACTGCGCAGGCCATAGATCCTGGGTGTCTGTGACCATCTGAGGTCCCCCCTCAGCCCTGCCACCTCTCCAGCCGGTGAGCTGGTGGCCTCATCAGCTCTTCTGTGCCTGGCATGTCCCTGTCCCCATCACCCCCACCTTTGTCCCCACCACACTGAGATGGAAACATGTTTGCCGTGATGGAGTGGGCATGCTTTCCATGGGCACGGACCAGGGACTGTGCGTTCGGAAAGGCGTGCCGTGGAGCTGGAGGAAGGAAGAGGCGTCCCCGCTCCCGCAGCCAGCCAGGGGCATGTGGCTTCTCCCCAAGATATGGTCGACGCTGTTCGTTGATGAATGCACAACAGGGCTGACCCATAGCTCGTGCCCTGCTTGGTGCCAGCTGTCTCTGAGTCAGGATCTCCGTAGAAGCTAGTTCGGGGCAGAGGCCTCCTGAGGTGGGAGGGCAGATACAGGGAATGTGGGTTTCAGTTCATCAGACCCAGGGATAGTGCCTCAGTGCCGCCAGGGCCCTCCACTCGCCTTCGTGCCCGCCGCTGGACCCCGAGCATGCAGAAGAGCGGTGCGGTGGCTTCTTGCTGGGCCGCCCCTGGTCCGAGGAAGGCTGCTCTGGGCTCTCTAAAGCTGCGTGTCGTCAGGAGCCTGGTCCTCTCCCCCCCCCCCCCCAGGAGCAGCCGGGTTTATGCGGGTCCAGTCTGCACGAGTCTCCCCAGCTTAGACAGCACCTGCCCCGTGCATAGCCAGACTGGAAACTGATAAAACACAAGAATCAGATCCGGGGAAGAGCTTGCAGAAACTTGGGCAGGAGTGAAGAAAGGGGAGAAGCAGAGCAGTCTGGTGGACTGAGCTGTGGAGTAGGTGCATGACCAAAGCACTCGGGAAGGAGGAAGTTGGGGTTAAGAGGATGCACAGAGAAGTTTTGTCTCTTGCTTTAAAAAGGAAAAGAATAGCCCCGGAAGGCCAGGCTTGACTGCGTGCCCGCCTCTGACACTGCCTCTAGCCAGCCACTCCCCGAATGGTCTCCTGCGCCTTCCTTCCGCAGCCAGCGGAGGGCTGAGAGCCTGCGGGCTGGGCCCTGCCCAGCATTGCTCACTGAGCTCCCAGCACCCAGAAGCGGGGGAGGGGGAGGCGGATCTTGCATGTGTGCAGGAAGAATGCTGGTGCAAGAAGTTTACAGTGGTTTTTCTACTTGGAGAGTTAGCTTTTGTTGAGCACCTACTACGTGCCAAGCACCGCGTATACGTTCTCCTCTGACTCTCCCACAGCTGCGAGGTAATTTGCCCCTCTCTACAGGGAAGGAACTGGGTTCCAGCGGTGCCTGAGAGCGCGGGTCCTGACCCTGGTTCGTCTTCTCCCGAGTCTGTGTCCTCAGCACCCGGTGTTACCTTCAGTCACAAGCCGTGCTGCCATTTTTCTTAAAAGAAAATTTTAATGTTTGTTTATTTTTTTGAGAGACAGAGAGAGAGACAAGAGTGTGAGGAAGGGAGGGGCAGAGAGGGAGGGAGGCACCGAATCAGGAGCAGGGCACCAAGCTGCCATTTGGAAGAAGTCTCTTGCTCCTCTGGATAAGGCTCTCCAGGCACGTTTTCATCACGGCCTGTCGGCAGAGAAGTAGGTTGCTGTGTGGGTTGACATTTCAGAAAAACCCCACTTCGCTGAGCTTTCCCTTTTAATGTGTTGTTGTGGTACAAGAAGTCTTCGTTTGTCCCGGGCTATTTTGAAATGAAAGGCAGGAAACCCCCCTCTCATTTCTATATCTTGCGCAGAAGTCATCAAAACAGAGGCCTGTGTTCTGTGCAGGACTTGTGATTGCGGAAGCAGCTGCTCGGTTCGCGGTGACCTGGCGGAGGCCAGCCGTCTGTAGGCGTCAGGGGTCCAGAATTGTCTGTTCCATCTGCCGGGTGAACTCGCAGGCGTTTAAAGTGTCTGGCATGGAACCTCTTTCCTTCCCCAGCCCCACGTTGTGAGAGAGCCCAGAAGGGAGGCCCCCTCCTGAGGGCAGGGGCCGCCTCCAGGCCCTCCCCTGCCCCCAGCCACGCCGCAGCTCGCCCCGTGGGACGGATGCCAGGCAGGGGCACAGCCCAGGTCAGTCACCTCCCCAAGCCCGCACGCCGGAGGGCACGCCCTGTTCGGGATTGGGGGTTTCGTGACACTGGTCTGACATGCTCAGGAGTCCAGTCTGTGCTCCCTGTTCGATTTTGGGCCTTCAGCTACCCCAGAGTGAGCCAGGGAGCGCTGCAGACAGGCGTGTGCAGCGGTGGGCACGGAGGCCCGGCCAGGCCACACGGCTCTGCAGACCGGGATGAGATGCTGTCATCACACAGGCAGTTTCTGTCCGAGCAGGTGGCGGCTGTCAGACCAGCGGCTGCACACCTGTGCTCTGGGGCCTGGTCCTCAGGCGTGATTCTTTTTTTTTTTTTTTTATAATAGTTTATTGTCAAAT
>PISW01008582.1:0-71915 GCA_004023785.1 Mungos mungo | reverse complement strand
CCAGACAGAGACCCAGCCAAAAAAGAGAACTACAGACCAATATCTTTAATGAATACAGATGCAAAAATACTCAACAAGATACTAGCAAATCGAATCCAACAGCACATAAAAAGAATTATCCATCATGATCAAGTGGGATTCATTCCTGGGTTACAGGGCTGGTTCAATATTCGCAAATCCATCAATGTGATCCATCACAGTAACAAAAGAAGGGAAAAAAAACCATATGATCCTGTCGATAGATGCAGAAAAAGCATTTGACAAAATACAGCACCCTTTCTTAATAAAAACCCTTGAGAAAGTCGGAATAGAAGGAACTTACCTAAACATTATAAAAGCAGTTTATGAAAAGCCCACAGCCAATATTATCCTCAATGGGGAAAAACTGAGAGCTTTCCCCCCGAGATCAGGAACACGGCAGGTGTGTCCCCTCTCACCAATGCTGTTTAACATAGTGCTGGAAGTCCTAGCATCAGCAATCAGACAACAAAAAGAAATAAGAGGCATCAGAATTGGCAAAGAAGAAGTCAAACTTTCACTTTTCGCAGATGACAAGATACTCTACATGGAAAACCCAATTGACTCCACCAGAAGCCTTCTAGAACTGATTAATGAATTCAGTAAAGTTGCAGGATACAAAATCAATGTGCAGAAATCAGTTGCATTCCTATACACCAAAAATGAAGCAGCAGAAAGAGAAATCAAGAAACGGATCCCATTCACGATTGCACGAAAAACTATCAAATACCTAGAAGTAAACCTAACCAAGGATGTAAAAGACCTATATGATGAAAACTATAGAAAACATATGAAAGAGATTGAAGAAGACACCAAGAAATGGAAAAACATTCCCTGTTCATGGATCGGAAGAATAAACATTGTGAAAATGTCATTACTACCCAAAGCAATCTACACATTCAATGCAATCCCCATCAAAATTGCACCAGCGTTCTTCTCAAAGCTAGAACAAACTATCCTCAAATTTGAATGGAAGCACAAAAGAACCTGATTAGCCAAAGTTATTTTGAAGAAGAAAACCAAAACGGGAGGCATCACAATTCCAGACTTTCACCTCTACTACAAAGCTGTCATCATCAAGACAGTATGGTATTGGCACAAAAACAGACACATAGACCAATGGAATAGAATAGAGAACCCAGAACTGGGCCCACAAATGTATGGCCAATTAATTTTTGACAAAGTAGGAAAGAGTATTTGATGGAAAAAAGACTGCCACTTTAGCAGGTGGTGCTGGGAGAACTGGACAGCAACATGCAGAAGAATGAAACTAGACCACTCTCTTACACCATACACAAAAATAAACTCAAAATGGCTGAAGGACCTGACTGTGATACAGGATACCATCAAAACCCTCGAGGCGAAAGTAGGAAAAAATCTCCTAGACCTCCACCGCAGCAATCTCCTACTCACACATCCCCAAAGGCAAGGGAAATGAAAGCAAATCTGAACTCTTGGGACTTCATCAAGATAAAACGCTTCTGCAAGGCAAAGGAAACAACCAAGAAAACTAATAGGCAACCAACAGAATGGGAAAGGATAGTTTCAAATGACATATCAGATAAAGGGCTAGTATCTAAAATCTACAAGGAACTCACCAAACTTCACACCCACAAAACAAATAACCCAGTGAAGAAATGGGCAGAAGACATGAACAGACACTTCTCTAAAGAGGACATCCAGATGGCCTACAGGCACATGAAACGATGCTCAACATCACTCATCATCAGGGAAACACAAATCAAAACCACACTGAGATACCACCTCACACCAGTCAGAGTGGCTAAAATGAATAAATCAAGAGACTATAGATGCTGGCGAGGGTGTGGAGAGATGGGCACCCTCCTACACTGTTGGTGGGAATGTAAACTGGTGCAGCCGCTCTGGAAAACAGTGTGGAGGTTCCTCAAAAATCTATCCATAGAACTCCCTTATGACCCAGCAATAGCCCTGCTAGGGATTTACCCAAGAGATACAGAAATGCTGATGCATAGGGGCACATGTACCCCAATGTTCATAGCAGCAATGTCAACAATAGCCAAATCATGGAAAAAGCCTAAATGCCCATCACCTGATGAGTGGATCAAGAAGATGTGGTGTATATACACAATGGAGTACTATATGGCAATGAGAGGGAATGACATATGGCCATTTGTAGGAAAATGGATGGACCTTGAGAGTGTCATGCTAAGTGAAATAAGTCAGGCAGAGAAGGACAGAAACCATATGTTCGCACTCATAGGTCTAACATGAAATTTTCAGAATGATCTTGCTTCAAGAAAAGCAAGCAGTTAGTAGTGCTTAATAATAATTGATTCAGTATCTAATGGATAATTGATACCTGTCACAACACAGCATTTTATATACTGTTAAGTGAAACTGCAATACAATCTAAATTTATTTTGGGAGTGTTTGCTGTATAATTGGATTTAATGAAATGTTTAGAGGTGCAGTAGGCATGATTTTGAGTAGATAATGAAAGAAAATGCAAAATGCTTATTGATTTATGATGTGGTTTCATCTTAGCTTGGGCAAAGCATGCAGTATTTAATACATAGTAGCAGAATATTTACTATTGAAGCTTGAAAAATGGGAGTTCTTTGTGTGCAACCTTTCATTTATGCATGTGAGAGGGTTATCGTTTTTTTAACATTTTTACATTGTAGTACTTGTTTTGCTTGTTGGTGGTGTTTGCTTATTTAATACATTCTGTCAAGGACAGGAATTACATGCTGTTTTTTCTTTTTTTTCTCCCTAGGGAGTGTGTCTTGGGTTTTTCCCTTATTATTTTCTTTACTTTTTTTTTCTTCCTCTTCTTTTTATGGTGGTGGGGGTGGTTATGTTTAAATGAAGTTGCTTTTACAGCACCAAAGACTTAATCATCCATTTCCTACATAAAAGGTAGCTACTTTTCTGCATGGACCTCAAGTATACTGTAGTATAGAGGTGGAATTTAAGGAAAGGTATTAAGCAGGCTGTGTTTTAGCTTATAGGCAAGTAATAAATTGTATCATGTATCTTGAATGTATCATAGATTAGGTGCTAAATAATGATTGCCACTTCAGATAGCTGTGAAATTAGGTGATTAAGTAGTTGGTACGTAACCTTTTAATTTCTGTATAAGTTTAATTACATGAAATAGAAGTGGGGGTTTTGATTTTTTACTTTGCTTTTCTGTTTGGAGTGTCATTGTAACTACTGTATTGTAAATGATGGAAAATAATTGCATATGTTAAAAAATAAATTGTGTTATATTAAAAAAAAACAGATGAATGATCCATGAACCTTCATATATGATATGAAACTGGTTGGAGAGATTTTCATTTAATAAATTCTTTTTTACTAAATAGTCAAAAAAAACCCAACCAAAAACGATGAGCAAAAATACTTAGGCAAAGGAGCATTATTAGAATAGACACATATCTCACAATGACTACCTTGAAGAAAACATTTGAATATAAACATACATAAACATCCAGAAATTTCAGTGCTTTAAATTGTATCTAAAATTTTATTTTTGTGTATACAATTATAAAAATATTTATGTATTTATTTTTGGAAGAGAGAGATCGAGAGACAGCAGGGGAGCAGCAGAGAGACATGGAGACAGTGAATCCCAAGCAGGCTCCACAACTGTCAGTGCAGAGCCCCACTTGTGGCTTGAACTCACAAAGTGTGAGACCATGACCTGAGCAGAAACCAAGAGCCAGACACTTAACTAAGATACCTAGGAGCCCCATAGCTTGCATATTTATTTATTTATTTAGTATTTTTTTAATGTTTATTTTTGAGAAAGAGAGAGAGACAGAGTACGGGCAAAGGACAGGCAGAGAGAGAGAGGGAGACATGGAATCTGAATCAGGCTCCAGGCTCTGAGCTGTAGGACTCGAACTCACAAGCCGTAAGATCATGACATGAACCAAAGTCAGATGCTTAAGCAACTGAGCCACCCAGGCACCCCAGTTTTTGCATTTTAATTAAAAACTCTATAAATACTATAATTTCCAACTGTTTTAGATCTTTCTCATAGCGGAATAATTCTTTAAAAAATACACATGCTAGAATTTTGATCCTTTAAAAAAACCAACACTAAGCATACTCTTAAGCAATGAGAAGTTTATGTTTTGGGCAATGAAATAATTACTAGAATAAATGCCCAGAAACCCAGGTGCCTCACTTGTAGAAAAAAAATGAATTCAAAACCATAAGTCATATTATATTTATTTTTAAATCTGTTACATCAAAATTTGTATATAATTATTAGTGGAAAGTAGCATGGGAGGGGCTAAGTGTTTGGAGTAAAATCTAAGCGATCTTGGAATGTTTTCTAAAGACTTCTGACCAATAAGCTCCCAGTTTTTAAAATGAGAATGATTATATCTAATTTGAAAAGCTGTATGTTGTGAATAGTAAAATATTCAAAACACCTGGCACATAGCTAGTAGGCAAAATATTTCTGCTTGATCAACATCGTAGATGACAGTGGCCCCTTTTGAAATGGGGAAAAGAAGACTGAGACATGGCTACTTGTTAAAAAAAAAAAAAGAGGCACAATTCTGGATATCTTAAGTTTAATGTGGTGTGGAAAAATCATTCAAGATGAGAAGAATTTGGTATAAAAAAAGCCAAAAGTTTAGATCTAAAAATATCTATCAGATGTCATCATCATGCAGATAAATGTATAAAATATGGAAATGATGGGGTCAATGAAAAAGAAAATATATATAAAGAAAAGAAGTGGCTCATGTGAAAAGCCTGGGAAAATAGTAATTAGAGGTTAAGTGAATGAGGAGTTTGAAAAAGTGACTGAGAAGAAACATCCAGAAGTAAGTAATTCGAACCAGGATGAGGAGTCCAGAGAACCGTAGGGTTCACGGGGGATGAAATAAATGATGACTACTACGGAGAGCTGAGAAAGCTGAGAAGTGACCTAATGCAAGAAAGGAAGTTTAATGACTTTGATATGAAAATGAAAGCTTTAATAAAGGGGTAAGTAAAGAGATAGGGGTTGTTTTCCTTTCTTTTTCGGTATTTTATTTTGTATATTTGTTTGTTTACCTATGTGTTATTTTAGAGGAGATCAACGAACAATACTTTCGTGCCCCTAGACTTGAGTTAAGATGTGGAGATCAGGATGTGGCATGCAGATGGAGTCGCAGAAGAGGGACGACTGAGTAAATCGGCAGGGCACAGAAGGTGTTTTAGAGCAAAGAGACTGTTCTGCATGATACTGCAGTGGCGGGTTCATGTCTGTATACATTTGTCAAAATCCATAAAATGTATGGGAAGAGTGGCCCCTAATGTAAACTGTAGGCTTTGGGTGATAATACACATCATTGTAAGTTCATTAATTGTAACAAATGTACCGCTGTGGTGTGGTATGTTGATAGCAAGTGGGTCCAGGCTGTGCCTGTATAGGGGAGGAGTTTATATGGGAATTCTCTGTACTTTCTATTCAGTTTTTCTGTGAGCCTAAAACTGCTCTAAAAATAAAGTCTATTTAAACAATTCAGTAGTGGAATGTGGAGCTGATCACTTGTGTAAATCTCTATGTCACAAGGAATGATGATGGAAGGTGGTGTGTTACATACGGTATCAGCGACTATTATCAAAGAACACTTTTAATTTCCAGCTCTACAATTTTCATTTGACATGTATTTATATTTTCTCCATGCTTTTGTGATAAATTGTATAATTACCCCTAAGGTGTCCATGAACCTAAGAATATTATATCACATGGCTAAAAGGCATTTACATATGTGATTTAGTTAAGCATTTTGAGGTGGAGAATTTCCTGATATACCTGTGTCGGCCCTAATTTTAATCAGCAGTATCCTTATAGAAGAGAAGTACGGGAGACTTGATATATTAGAGGAGAAGGTGATGTGAAATCAGGAGCAGAGATTTGAGTGATATGCCAGGAGCCGCAGAATCCTGGCAGCCTCTAGAAGTGGAAGAAGTGAGGAAGGATTTTCCCTGATGCATGCCGAGAAACCAGCTCTCCTGACAACCTGACTTTATCCCAATAAACTCATTTCATATTTGTAATCTCATAACTGTGAAATAATAAATTTGTATTGTTTTAAGATACTGAACTTGGAGTAATTTGTTACAGCAACAGTAAGAAATGAATACAAACTTTCATAGTTCCACTCATATGTTATCATCTTTACCAATATTTTATATTTATCTGTGAAATCCTAAATCTCGGGGCACATGGAGTCACTGTCTATTGACTGCTTTCTTTCCTGATTATAAGTGATAATTTCCTGTGTCTTTTCATTTCTATTATTTTCTGATTGAAGACTGGGCATTGTAGATAACACATCAATAACCATGATTTTTGTCTATGAATTGCTGGAATATTGGGATACTAAAATGTATCTCAATACTGGAATGATCTCCAACTATAAAGTATGTTTCTTCTGTCATATTTGGGACATAATACCTCTCCTTATCTAACTAACTGGCCCTCTTTATGTGGGTGTCACCCCTGGCACTTCTTAGCTTACCAGTAAATTAAGGATTTGTACAGCTTCAAGACTTTTGTACTGAGTCTTTCTGTAGTTCTCTTGTAGCTCTGTCCTCCCTATATTTTCAAGTCCTTTAAGAACCAAAACAGCTATTTTCCATCTCAATCCAGGAAGGCTTTCGGGTTCTGCCACCTGTGACGTGTGTTGTTTTCCGGTTTTCACCAGGCTGTCTGGGTCCTCCCATGGCATACAAAATTTAACTATCAGTCATGGACTGGAATAGACTTTCTACATACATTTCAGATTTCAAACTGTCTGTAGCTCTCTTACTTCAAGAATATTCCCGTTAAATTTCCAGTGGCTCAGCTCTTCTAAAATCTATTATCTTTCCCAGACCTTTTAAAGCTACAGGTTTCCACATGAAGGGAATCTGGGAAAGATCCCAGATATAAACTTTCAGTTTACAGTCCTTACTTACAGTTCTTGGTAAAGATAATAACATATAAGTAGAGCTATGAAAGTTTGTATTCATTTCTTACATAGTGTTACCTGATACACTAACAATTTTTCCATTATAAATTATTTGAAAATGTTGCCTTTACTCCGCTCATTTTTAGGCCCTTCAAACTTAAGTTATCAATTTCTCTGCGAATCTTAATTATCTTCTTCAAGAGTAAATACTCAATCTCTCCATGCCCGATTATCAGATAACCTCTGCCAAATTTTATGAGTATATTTGATAGAGTTGCTGAAATAATATTAAAATGAGGTCAAATCTTTTAAGCTTAACAAGATTATCATTACTTTGATACCAGAAAGTTATAAATAAGAACCTAGTCATTTTAAGTATAAAAGGATATTAACATATTTAACAATGAGTATAAACTATCAGTATCAAATTTACAGATTTACTCTTTAATATTTACTTAATTTATTTTGTAAAAACATATTTTAAATATGTTTTAAATAAAACTATTGAGAGAATAAAAGTGCACAGTTTGACCAATAAAAACAATACTAAAATTTTATTAGTTTTACACCATTTTTATTTTTACACTATCAAAGATTTTGCAACTAACTTTTCTGACACTTAGACTTTCTTTACCAAAAAACAAACAAACAAACAGAAAAAAAACCCAGTCACCAATGACGAGGTTGCAGAGTTCACTCATCCCCAGGAATTTAATCTATTGCCTGTCCCCAGATCCACTCATTCAGTCAATTATTCTCAGTCAAGACTCACAGTGGGATGACTTCCCACTAGCATCCAGATGCCGTGATTATATTTATCTTCTTCACATCTCAACACATAGCATACTTTTACTTTCCTAATGTTAATTCCAAAATGTTCAAGCTGTGGTATCCTGAATGCCTTGGAGAATGAAGAGATGTTAATAGTCTGAAAGCTGTATTTCAATGACTTCTAGTGTTTATCCAAATTAATGTGGTTTATATAAGTCACTCATTCTACTTATCAGCACAGATTATAACGTATTTCAAAATTAATAGATTTCCTATATCCAAGCAATTAAACATCAATTTAGAAAGAGAGGCAAATGTAAAACAGATCAATGCCTTTATAGCCTGGAACACAGAAATCTTTGATAAATGAAGGAGATATGATATTTTGTATAGCTGACAATAGATAAATAATAACTTCAGTCAATTATGATTGGAGTCATGAGTAGATGAATGGCATTTTTGTTATCTTTAATCATATCTTAAAAAGTAGAGAAAGTTTCATTTTAAAAATTGGGAGATAAATATCTTTTTATTACTATCCCTAGTAGACACAAACGTTTTTCCAATTACTGCGTCTGAAACTCAAAAGAAGATGGACTAAAGGAATTGGCTGATGCCTTTAGGACTCAAGGTTTTTATTTAAAATGAAAATTGATATACTACTACTCTTGTCCTTTCGATTTTAAACCCTTTCATTTTGATTCCTTTAGTTTCTAAAATAGTATGGAATGTCAAAACCACATTGTGGAAAATACAAAAAGCGTTGTTGCTTGCAACTCTTTAAAATTTGACTTATTTTATATATAATATCTACTATCATATCATTAAGTCTAGAATTGTAACACCTTCTATAACGGTTTTTAGTATATTACCTATAATTTTGATCAAATAGAAATAGATTAGAAAGTAATAATTTTATAACTCTATACATACTGTAAATGGAATTACATACAATAACTTCTCTATATTGAAAATATTGAGAAATTTACTACTACTAGTAGTATTTCAATGAACTGCTATATATCGAGTGCACACTAATATACATGAATTTTGAGTGCACAATAATATACATGGATTTAAATAGGGAAAAATTCTGCTTCTACAATTTTGTGTACTCATTTCAATAGTACTCTATTTCTTTTTTCATGTTTTTTAATCTAACCCTTAAGGCAAATAATCTAGAAATTCAAATATTGTTGAAAATTTCAAATAAAATTTCCAATTTCCCTGTTATTTTATCTGCTTCTAGAATCAAATACTTACACTGGTACATACAGGTATTTTTGGTAGTATTTACCTCCATATGTCCAAATATTTTTGCTCTCTTGATTCAATTGTAATAGAACATTTTTTACTATTATCACAGAGAATTTTAGCTCAAATATTATGACTCCCCTGCTTTTTCATTCATATTAAATTGTGAAACACCAAAGAACTGATTAGAATATCTGCCTATGTGTATCAGTATCACATCAGTATCAGTGTGTGTGTGTGTGTGTGTGTGTGTGTGTGTGTGCGTGCGTGTGCATGTGTATGCTAGTGCATGTTTGAGAGAGTTAAGGGTATACTGGCTGGTCTTCAATGCAAGATATTTAATGAATTTAATGATTCTATAAGCTGGGTTCAATGCAGGTTATATAAACCTAAAGTGGGAAGGGATTTCAGAAGGCGTTAGGTAGTTGAAATTGTGGTTGAGGGTCTAAAGGAGAAAAAAGCACACTGATATTTTAAACTTTTTAGTTCAAGGGCACATGGTGATACTTGCAATGCAGGTCAGGAAGTCACTGCTGCAATATTACAATTAGTTTGCACATCAGTGGTGGTGGTGATTAGACACTGTGCCCCTGGGTCAAGATGCCATGAACTTTCTCAACAATCTTATTTTGTAATTAGCATTGTCTGCATAGCATCAGCACGAGAAAGATAATTTTTACCCCACTTCTACTTTTCAAAATTTAGTAAATTGTGCAGTTACATTTTAATCCAGAAGCTTATTAACAAGGGTATCTGAGGAATGTGGTTTATAATTCTCGGAGAAGAGAGCCAGGATACTACATTTTATACACAAATAATTAAAGTCAAGTTATCCTTACTCATTGATGTTTTTCTTGAGCAACTGTATCATCCATAAAAATGTCCTCTCATATCCTGCCTGTGAAGTTTGGGTCTTACAAGGATAAGATTACTTGTTTCCTCAACTGTGAAAGGAACTTCATTCCCGTTTTCCTCATGGCGCATTCCCACCTTCACCTGTCACCTGCAGAGGCTGCTCTCTTCTCTAGCAGAGGAGCATTTCCTCACTTGTAGTGCAAGCTTTAAGTGTAAACATAAGAGCCAGATTTTATGCCATTTCAAACTGTTCCTTTCCACCACTCCACTCTCCTTAGTTTCATTTTCTGTTGTGCCCGATGGGTCTGGTTCCTGAAATACTACTTAGTTCCATGGAATAAACCAGTTTATACACACACACCTATTTTACCTTCATCATCTCATTATTATCTGTTCTTTCTTCTTCCCTCCATTTTTTTTGTCTTCACATAGTATTATTTGGAGAAGGAGACATCTATAATTTTCACCAAGTATGGAACACATATTTCTTTTTTAATGCTTTGTTTTAGTATGATGGGGGAAAGCTATATACCATTTCTGTGTTGTCACATTGAGCTCAAAATTTTCAAACATTTTTCTTGATCAAACTGTCATTATATGAAATTAGTGAGTGAATTAGTAGTCCAGATGAAGAATAGAAACTAGAGGTAATTCACATGCACTCATAAAATCAGTTGGGTTGTCTCTTTTACTAACAGTTAATTAGGTGTGGATTTGTTTTTGTTGATTCTGAAGGGAGTTCTCTGTGTCTTCTGGATCTGGATAAATGTTTCCTTCTCCAGACTGCAAAGTTTTCAGCTATTTCCTGCTCCCTTTTCTCTCTCTTCTTTTGGGATTCTGATAAAATCAATGTTATTATTTTGAAGGAGTCACTGGGATCCCTAAGTCTATTCTCATTTTGCATTATTCTTTTTTCTTTCTTTTGTTCAGCTTAATTACTTTCTGTTACTCTGTCTTCTAGATCACTAATTTGTCCTCTGTTTCTTCCAACCTGATGCTCATTCTACGAAGCATGTTTCTCATATCATTTATTGAGCCCTTTATCTCTGCAGCGTTATTGCTATCTCTCACTCATGTCTTGCACTCCGTTCTCAAGTTCAGTAAGTATCCTTATGATCATTCAGTTAAATTCTCTTTCAGGCATGTTACTTATATCTGTTTCACATAGGTCTTTGACCACAGCTTTGTCCTGTTCTTTCATTTTGGAGAAGTTTCTATGTCTTCTCATTTTGTCTAGGTCTCTGTGCCTGTTTCTGTATGTTAGGAAAGTCAACCATGTCTCCTGTCCTTAGGGGTAATGGTCTTATGGAGAAGAAGTCCTAAAGTGCCCTTTTATGCAGTGTCCCCTGTTCCCCAGGGTCTGGTGTTTCCAGGAGCACCTCCAATGTGTGCTGTGTGCTCTGCTGTTTTATCCTGGCTACTCTATCCTTCAGGCCAGTCATCTGCAGAGGCTCTCTCTGCCTGTTGTGGGCCATGTCTTGTTCCTGACTGGAATGTAGTGCATTTGAACTAGGTGAGCACCAGTCTATTTGTGAAATGAGTCCTGCCACCACTGCCACTGAAACCAAGGCTCTGCAAAACTGCACTGTCAGGACGTGCGACATGAGCAGGGTTTTGTGCCAGTCTTGTTAGGGAGAGGACCCACATCACTGGGACTGAGGCAGGCATGACTGGGAGCTGGGGTTCCACAGAAGCATGGGGGTGGGGCTTGGTGTAAGTAAGTTAGGTTGGGAGTGTCAATGCTGTCCTCTTCCATGAACGGGCATATGCTTATGCTGAGAGGAAAGGGAGGGAAATGGTGCCAGCCGGTTCTTTTGTTCCCAGTGGAGGACTCTCTGGGATGGAGGACTCTCCAGGATGCACTCTGAGACAAGCAAATAACCTCCCCGCGGTGTGTCCCAGGCACGCTTCTAGTCACTGTTCCAGCTGTATGTCCACAGTTATTTACGTGCCTTCTCTCCAAGAGCAGCGCAATGCCCTCCGGGTTTCTAGTCCAGCCAAGTCCGCTGACCATTAAAACTTCAGGTTTTAAACCCTGCTGGTTGCAAGAACTAATGAAATTTGGCCCCTGGCACTTGCATTTTCCCCATGTGCTCCTCTGTGTGCTAGTCTGTTTCTCATCTTTCTCTGTGGTCACAGCTCTCTCCCAGCCACAGTGGCCACAATCCATTTCTCTCCAAAACTGAGTCTTCACACTTCCTACCTTCTTTGATGTGGCCACTTCTTTATCTTTAGTTGTGGTGGAGTTAGTTTGGCCAGTCCTCAGGTCAATTTCTAGGGTATTTAGGACGATTTGATAGTTATCTAGTCGTATTCGAGGTATGAGGTGAACCCAGCATCTGCCTACTCCGTTTCTTGATGAAACTGTCATTTTATGTCTTCCCAACACCTTGTCTAATTTAAATATTTTAAGATGTGATTATATATGCTTTAATAATCTCAGTAATATTACCTTGTTTGAGTTTTTAAGCTACTATATTAGATCTCAAAAGTTTGTATAAAATATTTATTTTATACACTTATGTAAGAAAAGAACAAACAGTCTAAGTATCCTTGAACCAGAAAAGCCAAACACAGCTTTCAAATCAATATTCTTTTCCAAAGTTTTGCTGAATGATTTTATCTAGTAGTAGAATTTGCAATTCAATTTGAAATTCAGAGTTTGCCATTTTACAAGTAATCCATTTACCTCTTTCTAAAACTTTAATCATAGGGTTTAACTCTTAAAGAATTTTGGATTACAAGTATCAAACTTATCCTCAAATCATTTTATTGCTTTATTGTTTCCCCCTCATTTAATTGGATTCTCTTACGTTTAATTAGGTTTAAAGCATAGTGATTATAGAAAGACTATGCTTGTTTAATGCACACATTCTCCCAAGTGGTCTTTACAAATTCTCCCACTTTATTTAGTGGATATTCAATCACCTTACTAATTACTGGAAGAAAACAGCTCAAAGCACATTCCCTACTGATGGTTGTTTAGTATTATCATCCTATTATAGAAAAACAGCATAATTAAGCTAAGAAGTTAGTAAAGCTTACAACATAATTATTATTCAATGTTTTTAAAGAAATGCAGTGATACGCTACTTATCTTGTACTTACGTTCTTGTCCAAGTGTAAAATCAATTTAATTGCTAATATACTTTCAGAAAAATCAAATCCAAACAAATTGAAATAATCTATATAACCTAAAAAATTATAATTCTTTTATAAAGACTATATTCTGTGAGACTCATATCATCATATTTCAAATATATATGAAGAAGCTTAATTTCACATCTCATTTTTTTTCAAATGGAAATACACTGGAGAACAGCAATTAGTATGATAAATAGGCTCATTAAGCAAGACCTGGACTTTAAATAAATTTCTATTTTGCTCAGGCCACATTTAACCATGTTCTTGTATCTGGTAACTTGTTTACTTGTATTGGATTTTTTTAATGCCGAAAATAGTAATACAACTTATCATTGAAATGGTCTGTGACAGTTAGATAATTATATTTTTAAAATTAAAAAAAAATGTATATCCTGACAGTAAATACAATTTTAAAGAGTCAACTAATATTGATTAAAGAACTAAATATCAAGTAAAATTTGAAATCTAAGAAAAAATAGGAAAAATAAAAAGAAACTGGAAAAATAGTAGCCCCACAAAATCTTTTTTTCTTTTTCTCTAGCATGATTTGTAATGTATTATGGTATAATTTTTCTAAAATTGCCTCTATTATTCACTCTTTTTGTTATGGTTTTATAGATGTGTAGTTCATAGGAGAAATACATATATATTTTAAATTTCTTGAATTTTCCTTTGTAGCTTACTAATTTAATTGGCTTTAGTTTGAAAGTGAGAAAATGTCTATTCCCAACTTAGAACTGCAAAAGTATGTGATATCTAATAGATCATACTTATTTATATTTGTTCAAAGCTTACATAACCACTACTAAACTTTATGAACTAAACCTGTTGATTTCATAGATTTTAAAATTCTCTTCTCTTTCTGTGTGTGTTATATATTTTAAGAGTACATATTTATGAGATTCAATGTTAAGATTTTAATATTTTTTGTGAAATTTCCCTTGTATTATGAAATTATTTTCCTCCATGCATTTATAATTTGTTTCTTCTCCAATTCTTCCAATTGCATCCAAGACAGAGTAATAAGTGATGGATCTCTGCTGCCATTTTAACAAAGAAACTGAAAGACCTATGAGTTAACAGTTATCAGACATTGCGTACGAGACAGTTCACGATGGTGATCCCTGAGGTAGTGGAAATAAAATAGATGAGGTCTGTGATCGCTCAAGCCTATTTCTCAAAAAGAGTTTTCAGACTAAAAGAAGGATTTTTGAAACCAATTCTAATGGTATAGCTTAATTAAGAAGATGGAGCTGAGAATCAGGGTGGGAAGTCTGGAGTGACAGAGGTGAGACAACATTAGACTTAGATCAGGTTAGCTCTGCTCTTGCCTATCAAAGTTTAAAAGCAAATCTTGAAAAAATCAAAGCTTTTCCATGTAATTTATTGTATCTCAGAACAAAACCATAGGATTTATAGGAATACAATAATATTCTGCCTCCAAAAGTTGAAATTGGTCATGTTTAGCAACCAATCAAAATTGCCAGGTATGCAAAGAATTTGGGAAACATGACACACATTGATGGGAAAAGTCAATCCATAGGAACAGACCCAGAAATGAAATATAGAATTATTATTAGATAAGATTATTCAACACATTTCATATGTGCGAGGAAGTAAAGAGAAAAAAATCAGCAAGTTAAAAAGAGCTATGGAAGATATAAAAGAGACCCATATTGAACACCTGAAAATAAATAATACATCACATGAGGTGAAAAATACTCTGGGTGGGATTAATATAAGATACTGAACTGAAAGACCTAGTAGAACAAGCTGTCAGACATCAACTGTAGAGAAAAAAAATCTGAAAAATAAATTAATGAATGATTAGTTAACTGTGGGACAAACTGAAGTGGCCAAATCTCTGTGTAATGGCGTCTGAAAGAAAGGGGTGGGGAGAAAAAATATTTGAACTTAACAGCCAGACTTTTAAAACTTCATGAAACTACAAACCCACCTATCCAAACTGCAGGCATGAGAACCATGAAGAAGATTTCAACAGGGAATGTCATCATCAAATTGCTAAAAATCAGTGGTTGCAAGAAAACCTTGCAAGCAGGCAAAGAAAAAGAAAGGATATGTTAGAGAGGGGAGGGATAAAAGAAAACTTCAACTTGGAAACAATGTAAGGCAGAAGAGAGTAGAAGTATTTCTGAAAATACTGAAAGAAAGTTTTCAGCCTAGAATGCTTATGAAAATATCATTCAAAAACAAAGACAATGCTCTTCCCCACAAGTGCCCTCCTTATATGGAAACCGATTTGACAATAAACTATTTAAAAATAAATAAATAAATACACTAAAAAAAAAAAAAACCCAAAAAACAAAGACCAAACAGATCAGCAGCAGGCATGCACTACAAGAAATATCAGAGGAATTCCTGAAGGCAGAGGGGAAAATGACAAATGGAAATGTTAATCTGCATGCAAGTTTAGGAATGCTAGAAATGGTAAATGTAAAGGCAAATATAAGTGATATTTTATCTTAAAATATTTTGTTATTATTTCAATTTCTTTAAAGAATAAATGATCGAGGAGAAAGACAACTGTTGCTTTAGAATTCTATTAGCTATGTCCTTATTTCAGTACCAATGTAAAGAAGACTGTCGGGGTGAAAAAGGAAGACAATCAGCATGGAGTCTCATTTATAGAACTGCTGAAATATATGTGATAATACAAAGAATATTGATTTCAAAAGTTAGAAGTTGTGTTTAAGATATAGGACAGAGGGGCACCTGAATGGCTCAGTTGGTTAAGTGACTGAATCTTGATTTTGACTCAGGTCATGATCTCAGGATTCTAAGATTGAGCCCCATGTTGGGCTCTGCCCTGGGCATTGGAACCTGCTTTAAATTCTCTCTCTCTCTCTCTCTCTCTCTCTCTCTCTCTCTCTCTCTCTCTTCCTCTCTCTTTCTCTCTTTCTCTCTCTCTCTCTCTCTCTCACTTTACCTCTCTCCCTTGCTTGCACTGTTTCTCAAAAAAAAAGAAGAAAGGAAAAATAAATACATGACATAATACAAAAGGTATGATTTGATATACACAAATATCTTATTATAATATTAGAATAAATAATATTATTTAGAAAACAAGTTGTGCATGGATTCTAATATACTACTCAATACTCAATAAATAATGGAAATTCTATTCATAAATATTATTTATGATTCTCTGATGAGAAAAAAATGGATATTTTCCTCCATGTATCTCTTAGCCAGAAAGGATAGAACGAATTCTAATGAACTAGTATACAGTTAAAAAATAATTTTCCAGTTAGTGCTATAGAGAGGAATAGAGCAAAGTAATGATTATAAAAAATTCAAACATATAATGGTCATGGGGGCCCCTCTGGAGAGGTTGTATTGAGGTAGGGCAGAGACTTTAAAGAAGAGTGGGATTAAGCTTTGGAGAAATAAAATGAACTTTTCAAGAAAGGGGATATTAAATGTGAAGATCTTAAAGCATGAAGTACAGTAAACGGAAAACAGTAAGACTGGAGAGAGGAGAGAGGTGAACAGGGTACAGTCAGATGTAGTGAAGTTTGTTTTCAGGGCTGGATGAGGGGAAGGAGAGCTGTACTGCAGGGCCTGTTGGTCATGAAGATTTTGATCTTTACCCTGAATGAAATGGGTAGTATTTGAACACTTCGATCAGAATTACTATGATCTTATCTTTATGTGAAAAGATTCACCTTGTTTTATTCCAGTAAAAATATGTGGATGCCTACAATATTCTGGGGCCCGTTCCCAGCTTGAGGAATGCAATCCAGGCAAAGTGGTGACGTGAGCTATGGTGGCCACAGCTGCCACTTGAGCTGTGTGGTCTCTGACAAAAATTCTCCTGGCACAGAAGCATCAGGGGTGGGGACGTGGACCATAAAAGCCTTGATCTGTTTAATCTATATGCCAGTCTCCTCCCAGGACTTTCCTTTAACCAAACATTAATTATAAGCCAGAGGGCAGGGGTGCCAGAATAATGAAATCCACAGAAATAAGCTTTGCCGGCCACAGAATGGAGCAGAAAAGATGGATGGTGGATCTGGCAGAATGGAGATTATCTGGCACGATTATTGCTGACTATATGCTTCATAACAGCAGAACCACGAAACCATCATAAATCATTATATTCCCAGCTCCAAAGACAATGCACAATAAATAGGTCGTGTCCAAGATCACATGTTTCTGTGCTTGACACCTTCTTCTTCCTAGCCATCTATACACAAACCCCTGCTCTATTCCTTGAGATGCAGTATAAATACCATTTCTATTTGAAGTCTACTTAGCTTCTCCCTCCCCCTTCTTTCCCTCTCCACATCACCCAAGACCTCTCCAGATAGAAATATGATAGATCTTTGTTCTGTTGTTACATATAGTCTCATACCTACCTCCATTTTATTATGTACCCCATTGCATGCTGTAGATTAGTTCTATAGGGCAAATTTATTTTGTAGCCTATTTCTGAACCCTTTAAGAAGTGAAAAAAAATCATTTTAGTCTTTGAATTTTCAGGACCTACTACAGTTAACTGAGTCGAGTAGCAGCATAATAAATATTTAGTGAATTATGGGGGTGTTAAAGAATGAATGGACAAATGGATGAGTGAATTTGGAAACACGTATTTTAAAATATAAGGATGGCCTACCTATATGTCCTACTTTGATTCTACTTATGACTTTCTTGCTATTTTCTTTTAGAGAGTTTAGTGATCTAGCACATTCTCAAGAGAATTCAACTCGAATCTTCACCTACAGAACAATTTTAAATTAAAGTTTGCATCCTTATTTGATGTTCTTGTCTCTTTGCCCTGGACCCTCCCATGTGATCATGAGACCGCTTTTAGCGAATGTGGTATGATTGATTGTATTCATTTCACATAGAGAGTATACTCCCACATACATATGCTACTACCTGAGGAAAAGCCAAGTGACTAAAATAGGCACAAAGTTTTTTACTCTAAACAGTCACCATATATAATGAATAAAAGTAGAACTGAAATTATATATGAAAGCAGGACAATGCAAAACATTTTGACAAACACTAACTACCAACAAATAAAGTAATTGAAACAGTTACATTGTAAAAACCATTCGGTCATATTCTAGAAGAATGCTACTGAGGGAATTACATGTCACAAAGGTTATTGGCATTATCTACTCTCAGGCACCAAACTGATCTACTTAAAGAAAACAACCTTATGGTCAATAACACCAAAAAATTTTATTTGGAGTTTCCATTGTATAAGTCCATGGATAGTCAGTATCCAGTTCTTTTTTTAAAATTTTTAAACTTTTATTTATTTTTGAGAAGCAGAGCATGAATGGGGGAGGAGCAGAGAAAGAGGGAGACACAGAATCTGAAGCAGGCTCTAGGCTCTGAGCTATCAGCACAGCACGGGGCTCGAACCCACAGACTATGAGATCAGACCTGAGCCATAGTCAGACACTTAACTGACTGAGCCACCTAGGCGCCCCCTATTTCCAGTTTTTTAGAGCTTACAGTGTTTAAAATAGAAATAAAATGAGGTCCTATCATTAACAGTCACTTTAACAAATATATAAAGGTTAACACATAAGAGTCCTGATTTAAAAAAAAGAACAGTTTTTTTAATATTCTGTTGAAAATTCTTATTTTCATTTTTCTTTATATCACTATATGCTATTACTATGATATATAAGAATAAATGTCCATAAAAAGCAGGAATAATGATTCTATTGAAATGACTTTAATATAATGTCTATAGTATAACATTATTGAAGCCCAAGACAGACCTGGTTCTAACCAGACACAGTCATAAACCAACTCTGAATTTTGAAAGTAAGTCTTCTTGTCTAAGAGATGGGAGGGCAGGAAAAAAACACAATAGTTCCTACCTCACAGAGTCAATATATTTTTAATTTTATTTTAGAGAGAGAGCATGAGGGCAGAGGGGAACAGGCAGAAAATCCCAAGCAGGCTCCACACTCAGAAGGGAGCCTGGTGTGGGGCTCGATCCCATGACCCTGGGATCATGACCTGAGCTGAAATCAAGGGTCAGTTGCTCAACCAGCAACTGAGATACCCAAGCAGCCATACAATCAGTATTCATGTTAAACATAATCATGTTTACTTTTGACTAATACAATGACTGACCAATATGAGACACATAATAAACATATATCTCCTTTTGAGATAACTAACTTCTTCAAATATGATTTGAATTATATTTTCTTAGGTTAATATTTCCTTCTACTCCTTTTGGAAAACTTTCTAAATCTTATATTTACATTATTTTATTGTTTCTCCTTTTTTTGCTTTCAGATGTGGGTCACACATATCAAATATAGGTCATATTTTTGTTCATGTGGGTGAACAATCAAAGTTTATATTGAAATAAATTAAATAGCTTCTGAAACGATTACTATGAAGTGACTGATTATAGAATATTTTGGGGACACCATCATTAATATTAATTAGTAATTATTTTGTGATTAATGAGAAAATTACCTATGGGTAGTAATTATTTCAATACTATGTAAGTAGAACATCTACAAAATAAGTTGTTTAGAATATTTCCATCATTGGGGCACCTGGGTGACTCAGTCGGTTAAGCGGCCAACTTCATCTCAGGTCTTGATCTCACGGTTTGTGGGTTCAAGTCCCATATCAGGCTCTGTGCTGACAGCTTAGAGCCTGGAGCCTGCTTCAGATTCTGTGTCTCCTCTCTCTGCTCCTCCCCTACTCCTGCTCTGTTTCTCTGTCTCAATAATAAATAAAAACATAAAGAAAGAATATTTCCCTCATTGCATAAACCACATATTTGTGCAGTTGTTATGAGCTCCCAAGGAATGGGAGCTCATACAACATTCTTTGTAAGGCCTCAGGACACAAATCTCTTTCCCATACCACATAGCACTTTGATTTGAATCACCTTAGCTCCTGTAGTCGTGCACATCAGAGGTTATCATTCCTGTTTTGAACCCAGGCAAAAATCAAAGTCAGAGGCAGCAAATGGAAATAGTAGCAAACCCTCATGGACCAGGCACAGTCCCACGTGTCTAGGTCTTACAGCTGCCCTCTAAGGTGTTCGGTGTTTACTATTATTATATCCACTTTCCAGAGGAGGGAACCGATAGAAGTTACATTCTTTTCTTAGGTTATACAACTCTGGCATGTTACTGGAGGGCTCCAAACTCAGTCTAAGTGTCAACTGGATTATTTTACCTTTCATCTTTTAACATATCTTATTGTTTATCTACTGCCCCCATTTATACTGCTTTCTTTCTTTTTACCACTACGTTTAACTAAGTGATTCAGATTCATAATATGTTGGACTCGGGCACTTATAACTGTGGTCCATGTAATGCGGTTGCATGGGTAATTTGGAATCAAATCCTCTCTTGGTGACTTTGTTAGAATAGGCAGATGTCCAGTGAAGTCAAGGGGTGGATGGTGAATTTGAGGACAATGTTAGCTGTCTACAACATTTATCAGAAGACTGCAGAGACACTGTCTGCATAAGTACAGATGTTGGAGACATTGATGCAAAAGCACTAGCTAGATTATATTTAGATTCCAGGACTGTACTTCTGTGCTGCTTATCCAGAAGATGTGCCAATAGGTAAAAATATTCCCTTTCGAACTGAGCCAGGAATAATTGGAGCACCTTCAACCACTTACTCTAACAAGAGACCAAGGGATACCTGGAATGGGCATGGTGGGGGGCCTGACATGCAGCAGGACAACAGGTTAACATAAATTTCAGCCATGTGTATACAGGATATTGGAAGACTGAGTGAAATTAATCTCCATGCCATGTCTACCCTCAAAAACAAACTGCATATTTGAGACATTGCTTCACCAAACAAGCTACAATTGGCTATACTATACTTTCTCAAGCATCAGGTTGCTTGGAGAAGAGGGCTGGGGGCTTGGTCATTGAGTCAGCCAAAAATACCTCTGGGACAGGAGACTTCCAGGCATCATCCAGGAAATTTCATGTCGGCCTGTGGGATCTGAATCTTCCCATATAAGACATTACTTTATTCCAGTGTTTTTCACTCCACAGCAGTTTCTGGAGACTCAGATTGTTTTCCTGGAAAGTTCAACCATAAAACAAAACACTGAATGCCTTCCTTAGAGAAGATATTGGGGGGAAGGAGGCTTTGACAAGTAAAGCCTTTGAGTTGTGTTGGAATCCAGGAGGTTATTACAGGTTTTTGGGTGAGGAGGACTCTCCGTTCTACCAGCTCTGAGTCCCAGGTCCCCTGAGATTCTCTGGACCAGAGTGTATCACAAAAAGAAAGAAGTAGATTGAGGGTGATGGGGATCATACCACTTTTTTAAATAAGGGGAAGAGCCCCCCCCCAAAATTGCCAAGATAAGCAGGCAAGCAGAGGAATCTTTAGAGTAAAACAGGATTGTATATAATCATCCTAGAAAGTAGGAAACAACTGATCACTGTATTGAATTTGTTTCATGACTAGCCACTCCCCATTGTAGAGGTTAGCTATGCTGAAATAATGTTTAGTCTTTACCTTTGGGGATATACCTTTAGCGTTCTGATGGAATTATTTGCCTGAACCAGTGATGGGTATTGAAGCGGGTTGATTCTACTACTTTCTTATCCCTCAGAGATGATGACTAGGGCATATTCCAATCAGCTAGCCCTTTACTGTTTGCCTCTGGGAAATACTGGATAGCTTGAAGTCCTCTGTTTACTTTCTGTATCCCTGTGCCCCTTGAAAGATAACTTCTGGTCAGATGTCCAAGCCTTCAGCTTTCATTTTCCTGCCTGGGGTTGTACACGTGGGACGATCTTTTGGAACTGTATAATAACCACGGAGTAAAATAAGAAATTATAGAGAACATTCCAAGATATTTGTCAAATTGCGAGGTATGAATCTTTAAGAAAACTTTAGGATATATTTAAGTGACATTCTATTTTCCATGACAGATCTGTAAGGACAGATGGTATTCTAAGGAATTATACTTTTGGAATCATATCTAAATCCCAAAAGTATTAATCATTCATTGTGGTGGTGCAAAAGACTTTGTCAAGATATACATGTCTGGTGTCTACTATACTCTTAATAACCTCAAAAATTTAATAAGTATACTATACCAGGGTTCTAAAAATGGATTATTTTCTAGGATGACACTGGTTTTCATGATTGGATTTGCCTGTTATCAAATGTATATGATTTGTAGGAATATAGATTAAAGCTGTCAACACATACCACCTGAGTTGTATCAATGTAAAGTGTGAGAGAGAGCCCCAGGCTGTCAGGTTTTAAGGTGGTCAATCAAGATAATAAAACATGCTAAAAGTAACGATCAAACTTTTATTCAGTCTGCAAAGATGCAAGCAAGAAACCAAAAGAGAAGATACTGGCTTCTTCAATGTTCCATCGCCCCCACCCCCCACAGATGTAAGGATTCGCTGTATCAGTGCAGAGGGGCGCAGGGAACTGAGTCCTTGTCTGAGATCACAGAGGTGAAGTGTCACATGTCTCTCGTTATTTTGCAGGCCATATCATGGCTCTTCACAGGACAGTCATAGAAGGGCTTCCTCATCAGAGCAAGAGATATGTCCCAACGAACAAGTAAGTGTTTTCTGAGTTTTTGCTCAGATCATGTTTGGTCATTGACCAAATCTCTTGGTGTAGCACTTCAAACTTAATAGGTGGAGGAAAAAAAGTCATACATTTTGATAGGAGAGGAAAAGCTATAGGCATTTTTTTGGTTGGTTAATCTACTAAAAATTAAACAGGGCACTTGTAGAAGGAAAAGGAAGGTCAGATATAAAATCATTTGACCAGGATAAGAAGGAAGATACAGAAAAGTTAATAAGCATGTTTGATTGTTACCAGCAAAGAAGTGAGTTTATTTAAAACAAATGCCTACCGACTATGTCTTGGGGTGACTGGATGGTTCAGTCAGTTAAGTATCTGACTCTTGATTTCAGTTCAGGTCATGAACTCATGGTCGTGAGATTGGGTTCTGCCCTGAGCATGGAGCCTGTTTAAAATTCTCTGTCTCTCTCTTCCTCTACCCCTCCCCTGCCTGTGCTCACTTTCTCTATCTCTCAAATTATAGAATACAAAAGAAAGGGGGAAAAAAGACTATGTTTTATCATTCCAAGGGAACATAATTTGTTTATGCAGAAGGAAATAATCAGCAATTCTCTTCACTGTCAGGTGCCTTCTCTTAATAATTCCCTATGTATACCTTGAGTTCATGAAGCAATAGAAAATAGATTAAGTCCTGAGACTTTACTAAGCAACCTGATTTTAATGTTCAAGAGCCTAATAGGACTCTGTACTGTTTTTTAAAAACCCCAGGGCAAATATAAACCACTACAAGCTTAGGTATTTATTATTAATCCCTAGACACAGTGAAGATAAAAAAGTAAAAGTTATAATAACAGTTCTTGGATTTAGCTGAACATTGCTAAAATACAATTTTATATTTTCTTTGTAGAATCACTAGATAAACTAAAAAATTAGGAAGAGTACATACTATGAATAACAACCGTTCTGATTTCTTACTCTTTGAAAAATCTGAATAGGAAACACTGAACACTTTGAGTACTATTATTCTAGGTATAGCACCTTGCTGTTTAACTGTGCCTTTTATAATCATCAAATACCAGTGCATCGCAGTGCATATGATAACTGAGTTACTCTTTCGTCTTTAGAAATGAGTTCAGCATTTTCTTATTATATAGTCATTTCCATTCATAAAATTTGCATATTCTAGTCACAAAATTATTAGTTTTAAATTAGATGACACAAAAGACTGAAGCTAGAAGGCATTAATGTTGTACACCACGTATGCTCTGTGCTTTTGCTTTCTTCCACATGATAAGATGATATTTCTCTACTGCTTTGCATTTCATAATGGCCATTTGAATTTCTCTGCCAAGAGATTATGAGCAGAAATGACACGTGGCTCTTCTGGCTGACAGTGGAATAGGCAGGGCGTGGCTACCATGATTTCTTCCCATCGTGTGGAAGCACCACTCGGATGAAACATCTTGTATTCCGATTACTTGAGTGACTTTAGTGACCGAAGATACTTGCTCTCCTCACCACTGACCCCCCCATGCCAATCTTAATTAGGCATTTACTACGCTAGAGGAATAAATTTTATGGATTACTTCCCTGGGATTTGGGAGTGGTTTATTACCACAGTATATCATACCCCACCTTGACTGACACAGACATTGGCATCTAGAAGTCAGGTGTCCCCATAACACAACATAACAGTTGGCTAAGAAACTTTTTTGAAGTCTTGAACAATGGTCACCAATATAATACAGTGGCTTTTGTAGTTGGTAAAATCGTCGCTGGAAATGACTAAGAAAGGAGAAAAAATATGTAATAAGCTTGGCAAACTTGTGGAGTTAGACTGGGAAATAGGAAATTATTACTGTTTGTTTAGTCTCTGCACTTGGCAGGGTAGTACAAGAAAGTGTTAAGTGCTCAAAATAATTGGGTCATTTGCAAGCAGTGTTGAACAGTCTAGAAAGTATACATACACTTTAGGAATTATAGAGCAAGAAGCAGCAAGTACTATTGCACAAAGACCAGTAAAATATAAAATGGAATCGTTTTAGGAGCCCCTGATTCATAAAGCAGTTGACCTTTACACCCATTGTTAAAATGCCTGTATTGACAATGATGGCAGACATTCAGTTCTTCATCTGAAAAACATAGCTCAGAGGAAAGTCATTAAAAGTGTGGCTCTCCCATAGAAGTCCAAAGAGCTCCTAAGTACCCCAAATTAGGTCAAAAGATATAAAGACATGATGCAAAAGGATATAAAATTCCCAGGAAGTATTTCCAGTTATATCTAGGAGTGTGGCTATCAGCTCTGGGAACAGATTGGAATCAAAGTAGGGGCAGAAACTTGTTTGTTTTGTTCATGAGCATCCAAGCACTGAAAAGTGACCTCAAGACATAATATAGAGGTTTATTTCAACAGATGTACTTTCTTTTTTAAAGGTTTTATTTAGTTATTTTCGAGCAAGAGAGAGAGGGAGAGAGTCCAAAGCAAGTTTTGAGTTATCAGAGCAGAGTCCTCTGTTGGGGCTGGACCCCAGGAACCAAGAGATTATGACCTGAGCCAACCGAGCCACCCAGGCACCCCCAGACTCTTTCATTATCCAGAGATTATAGACTCTAAGCTTGATGATGTGAGTTGATGGGAAGAACACTTTTGGGGAAAGCCTGAGTTAAATTTTTGTAGGATCATTAAAAAAATGACCATGTGACTGGATTTGACTTGCGTGGCAACAATGAAGTACTTCTATCCTGAGTCTATGAGCCACCGTCTGACTTGCCTGCTCCCGCTCCCATTCCGCCTGGGGCAACTCGAGGCATCGAGGCGGCACCTAGGTTTGTTTTCGTTTCTGTTTTTTCATTTCTGCAAAACACACCTGTTTGATGATAAACGGTCACGCACAAGGTCAGAGGCGGTCTGAGATCCCAGACTGAGCTTGTCTCTTAAAAGGATCCCACTTCACGTTGTCCGATTCCGTGCCTGCTTTTACTCCCGAACGTGTCTGGATCACTGTTTGCACTGCAAGCTCGTGTGGCCTGCGACAGGGGACCCACGCCTCCGGCGCGGAGGGGCCTGGCGCTGCGGCCCTCGGGCGGGCACAGAAGGGCCTCACTCGGATCGCAGGCTGTAGGCCGACAGGGCCCGGCATCTTCTAGAAACAGGAGGTTACACAGCACGACCGGCCGCCTGAGCCGGGGGTCTCTGCCCAGTTTTCGGGAGGAAATCGGATGGGCTCCCGCGTGGCCGCGTGCCGACAGCACAGAGGGAGCCCTCCCGACGCCCCCCTGCCCGGGGAAGCAGGAGCCTGAGTGGGCGGACTCCCCCTGCAGTCAGGCGGAGGGCGAGGCGAGGACACCAGTCTCCTGCGCGTGGCAGCGCAGGGCGTCGCCGCACGCCGAGCTGAGGGCGTCGGCGGCGTGGGCGTGCAGCGCGGGCACCTGCAGCAGGTGGGCAGCCCGCGCCACAGACGCTCCTCCTCCGGGAGGCCCGCCCGGCCTGCGCGCTTCTTCCTGTTCTGGACCTGGGCGCCTGGAGGCCTTCTGCGGCCTCGAAGCCGGTGTGCCGCCCGCCACCCCTGCTGCTTGGCCGTGTCTAGGGTTGGGGGTGGGGGCACCGACTGGGAGCCCACCGAACAGCTTTCGGAAGTTCTCCAGGAGCAGGTGCGGGCCGCCGCCAGGGCTGACTCCCTGGGTGGCTCCTGAGCTTGCTGAGGCTGACCTTGTCGCCCTGCTGTCGCCGGACTGGATGCCCTGCAGGTGCCTTCCTGGACGTTCTCCCGGGACCAGGTAGGCCCGTGGTGCGGGGGTCAGGCCGGGCGCTTTCGTGGTGTTTGTATATATATGTGCAAACATATATCACAATTATAGTAACTACCGGAGGATGTAGTATAAATTGTGTGTATACTCGTGTAATATCTATGTGTACATATTATGTACCATATATGTGTAAGTTCATAGACATATACACGTTATAGAATACATGTGTTTTAGGTATGTAATACATATTTTAACACATATATAATGTACATGTATGCACACACATGGCTTTGTATATATGCATTATTCATCTATAAAATGTTTCTATATATGTATGCGTATAATTTTTAAGTTTATTTTTTTATTTATTTGGAGAGAGACAAGGAGAGAGGGAGGAGGAGAGACAGAGGAGAGAGAGAATTCCAAGCAGGCTCCTTGCTATCAGCACAAAGCCCAGCTTGGGGCTTGAACTCAGAAACTGTGAGATCATGACCTGAACTGAAACCAAGAGCCCCACTCTTAACCAACTGAGCCGCACACTAGACCCTATGTGTACATATAATTATGAACAACCCGGGACCCTGATTTCTTCCATGAGCAAAAAGAAACTTTCACTGTGCTATACCATGAGATTTGGGGCTGATTGTGACTAGAGAATAACCTAGCTCACAATTTGTTATTTGACAATATATTATTCATTATATGTTATGTATCATTTATTATTTTTACTCTGTGCATCAGAGTAGCATTAAGCAAATCCCAAATTCTCTAACCCTCCTTGTGCATATTCTAATTGAAGAAAATAATGCCTGTCCTTCCTGTGTGGATGAGATGAGGCATGTGAAAATTCCTTTTATTTTTAATGCTTTGAAAATTATATTGTTATAGAATAATTCATTGAGAAAGTAAGAAGAGGAAAAAGTGAAATTTTGCAAATAATTAAAATTTCAAAAATTCAAAATTTCAGTTGTAATTATTTATGAACATTTCCCAAAACTTCATAATCTGAGTTTATAAGGTTTCTGTAATAAATTCTCTATATCTGAGCGATATAAAACCAGCCTTTTCGTTTGGCAGAGATCACTAATGAGAAAAACATGGAAGATAATGTTGTAAAATATATACACAAATTTATAGTTAAAGTCATATTTTAAAATAAATATTCGGATATACATCTTTATTTACAGATATGAAAAAGATTATTTAAATATGGGGACATAAATTTGAGCAAGTATGAATGTATAAATATTTTCTAAAGATCACAGTAAGGTTTTTAACCAATTACACTGAATAAGAAATGTTTATGTACTATTATAATATTCAGAGTTGTTCCCAGTACTAATCCCATGATCCTGGATACTGTGTGTAACATTATTCTCTGTACATCTGACACATTCACCACCCAGGAGAAATTATTTTGAATCTGTGCAGAGAGATGTTTTCCTAGTTTGATTTATTATTTACTCAAATGTATTCCTCAGGCATTCTTTGTTTCATGTTAAAACAAATAACAAAGAGTGTTCCCTGTTTTTGAACTCAAAACTTGCAATTCTAATTGACAGATATCAATTTTTAATAATTTTAGAATTAATCTTAAATATACTGTTATACATTATGTATGTTATACCCATTTATAGCTAATACTATATATCTTATAATGTATTTTCAAAAGTTCAGAAATGGAAGTAAAACCAATGAGTCACTGAATAGTAATTAGTAAAAGTTTATTATGCCCATGTCGAAAAGACAGTTTGGAAACCAGGAGCATTCAATCGAAAACATGGACTGAGGCTCTGGGGTGAATTTGTCATAAAAAAGCTTATCTAGTGAGAAGGCAGCGGCTATTTCCTCTTCACAGTGATTGGCTACACTATTAGAATTTTCTTAAATGATAGGGAATTGGTCAGTGGTTACCTTATATCAACCTTGGGAAACAGTTTAAGTTTTGCGTATGATTTCTAGAGACACAAACAAGAAACGACCCAGGTGAGGTCAGTTTTGAAAAATAAGCTAGACTAAGCTTTGTTCCTATGACTGAACTAGTTTTGTCTGCTCAGGGAAATTTCAAGGCTGCTCTCTTTCTTATCTTAACTCTGTAAGTGTATTTATATTAAATCGCATATGGTGAAGAAGCAGGTTTAAGTAAAGTGCTTTCAACTACTCGTGGTAGTTTTAAATCATTTTACTTATTGAGAACATAATAAGTAGACAAAGAACCATGTAACAATTTGAAACTTCTACTATTCTCTAGTCAGCTTTCGATTCTGTATGGAGAAGCGCTCTGTATCCCTACTGCACAATTTCCCCAGAGTCCTATGCTTCAGGCATGGTTCTTCAAAACCGTTAGTTCAATTCTAGACCTGAAATCGGATGCCTAAGAAAACCATTTCTAAGAGGAGATGCTCCACTTGAAAGAATGCCAATGATATTTATCAAGGCTGTCTATCAAGACCCATGCAATAAATGACTTAAAACTTAAACTCTACAGAAAACTTCTGGAAGAAACTTTAGATTTCCCTCTGTTTCTTCTACACACACATAATATTTCTTTATGCTTGAATCCTGATACAATTAAGTACAAAACTTAATGCTCAGGAAAAACAGGTCACACTTTCCACTCTCCTTCCAAACTTATAATGTTCAGAATGTGTTAAAATTGAAAAGGAAAATATTTGTGTAAACGTTAATCAGAGTAAGCCTTTAGCACTGAGGATATTTGGTTCCAAAAGGTGACAATTTTAGACCCATTTCTATCTCCTTTCAACAGTTTTTTTCCCTTGAAAATTGAATCGTTGACAGCTCTTTTTCAGAAGCTTTAATAAGCACCCACTGAATCAGCTGTTTCTGGACTTCCAATTGAAATAGAGTGTAATCAAGCTGTTTTGCATCTGTGAATATATTCTGGCATTTTTCATAGCTACAGTTCTTTGTTTGTCAAATAATCATTTCCTATAATAAGGGAATAGGGTATAAACAGGTTTTTTAATAATTTCTCTATCTTTGGATATCTGATTTTTCATAGAATGAACATTAAATTCTGATGAGTTTTGTAACTGCATAGTGTGTTTCCAATTAGATATTTGATGAAAAGAAAGTGAAGCTTAACAGTGATATATTGTAAAGTATTGATTTGATAATCTTTCTGGCACATTTTCCTATCTTCCACATTTTCAGTAAAGAGTATTTCATTCTGTGAAAGCACACTATTTTTCCACCTTACTTACACAGGTTATGGATTCTATGAAGTGTTACTTTATGGGTACTGTTCATACATCTAAACTAAATATATATGATTAAAAATTTTCAACTTCATATTATTTTTAGAAGAATTTAACTCATTTTATGTAGCTTCTGGCTTATATAGCGCTGATCGACTTCTTATAATATACTTGATAGGAGTGCCTAGGTGGCTCAGTTGGTTAAGTGTCTGACTCTTGATTTTGGCTCAGGTCATGATCTAACAGTTCATGAGTTTGAGCCCCACATCTCATTAGGCTCAGTGCTGACAGCATGGAGCCTGTTTGGGATTCTGCCTCTTCCTCTCTCTGACCCTCCTCACTTGCTCTGTTTCTTTCTTAAAATTAATAAAAATAACTTAAAAAAAACATTATAAAAATGGAGATCTCATTTCTGTGGTATAAGATAGCAGTTCAATTTCAGTCATTTGCTGTAGCTGTCCGTTTTCCCAACACCATTTATTGAACAGACCGTCTTTTCCACATTGCATATCCTCTCCTCCCTTGTCATAGATTAATTGATCTTCTATCCATGGTTTATTACTGGGCTCTTTATTCCATTGATATATGTGCCTGTTTTTCTGCCAGTACCATACTGTTTTGATTACTATAGCTTAGTAGTGTAGTTTGGAATCAGGGTGCATGATGCCTCCAGCTTCGTTCTTCCTTCTCAAAATGGCTTTAGCTATTCAGAGTCTTCTGTGTTTCACATAAACGTTAGAATTATTTTTTCTGGTTCTGTGTAAAATTCCATCAAGAACATACGATTTCACTTCTGGGTGTTTATCCATATAAAACAAAACACCAATGCAAAGAGATATAGATACCCGTATGTTAATTGCACCATTAATTACAATAGCCAAGATCTGGATGCAATCTATGTGTCTATCATTAGATGAATGAGTAAAGAGGATGTGGGGTGTGTGTGTGTGTGTGTGTAGAGGAAGATAAAGAGCACATACTTAGATAAAATTGTTAAACTCAGGTATGTGTGGACATGAAAAGCCATGTAGAATACTACGTCAGTAACTCTACAGCAAGGAGGAGGCAACATGCTCTCTTTACCTTTTTCTGGTAGATAAATGTTCAAATTCCTGTCATTTAGTATATTATAATTTAGTCTTTAGAGAAATTTATCTGAAATATTGTTTTTAAAAGAAATCAAAATATATACTCTACAAGGGGAAACATAACTGCTCTAAAAGTTCCAAGATAAAATATAGAATTGTTACTAATGCTAGAGATTATGCCTTTTAAATTCTGCATGGGTTTCATAGACAATATATTTAGCATGTATAATTGTATACCATAAGACACAAAACCATGATTAGTTAGATTCTCCTGCAGTGTGATTTGTTAATATAGTCTATTTTTAACTAGTTCTATAACTTAATTATCTAAAGAAAACAAATATTCCCTAAAAAATAGTATTTGCACTGTATTTTAGGAGTGATTTAGTGGCAGGCCAAACTGGGAACTCAAACACTGCTTGAAGCCTGAGGTAATTTTTCCTTTTTGTAAAATTGCAAAGTTTCATAAAAGAATATACTTGGAATCATGACACTGCATTTTAAAAAAAATGTATCAGGGGGCACCCGGGTGGCTCAGTTGGTTAAGTGTCCAACTCTTGATTTCAGTTCAGGTCATGATCTCACAGTCGGTGGGATTGAGCCCCACATGGAACAGCATGGAGCCTGTTTGGGATTCTCTCTCTCCTCCTCTCTCTGCCCCTCCCACTTTCACTAAAATTAATTAGAATTAACATTAAAACACTGTATCTGAATGAGGAAGTAGTATATAATGGAAAGAGAATATAGGACAATTTATTTAATCCAATATTGACTGAGCCACATTCTGTGCTTTACAGCGATATTAATATTAGAGAGTTACTACAGAATTAAGTAGATACACCCTCCTGGATTATACAGTAGTCCAAAGATCTGACCCCTTCCATGTCACTTATTAAATGTATGAATTTTATAATATTCTCTCTTCATCTTAATTTCTTGACCCATTTCATTACAGATTACTTCTGTGAAGTAATGTTAACAAAATCTCTATTGCAATTATTGTTTGGATGGAATTAAATGTTACTATGAATTTTAAACTGCAAAAGCACAATGCAAATATCAAGGATACATAAATTGGCCAATTTTTAGAAGACGTAACAATCTGGATAGTGGTTTAGAAGGCTCAGTTTTTTAAAGCAAGTTTTTTTAAAAGTTTAATTCAGGGGCCCCTCCTGGCTCAGTCAGTTAAATGTTTGACTCTTGATTTTGGCTCAGGTCATGATCTCTTGGTTCTGTTAGACTGAGCCCAGCATCAGTCTCTGTGCTGACAGTGTGGAGCCTGCTTGGACTCACTCTCTCCAAAGAAATAAATAAACTTTAAATAAACACACACACACCCCAAATATCTGTTCAATTCTTTATCTACTCTCCTACTTTTTTCTTTGAATATGTGGACAAGAATTTATTTTGCTAGTTTACTCCTGTAATTCACTATCTCAGCTGCAGTATATCACTAATCAAGGCAGATTACTGTTTTTCTGACCTTGAATAGTTTATTTGACTCACTGTAGCTATTTCTCTTGAACTGGAAAATTAAATCTAAGTAGAACCTCAGTGCCAAACAGATGCTACCTTTGGCTTGAATTGCCTTGGGTAAATTATAAAATAATAATTAATAACTAAGAGCCAATGCCCAGAAATTATGCAGGCATATCCATTACCTCTGTACATAAACAAAATCAATTTTCATTAAATATGTTAATTCCACACAGCATCACTATCAAAGCTTTGCCAGTGCCTGAGTAGGCATTATGCCTTATTTTGCAAATCAAGCAAACCATTTTTCATTATTTGTTTTGATTATCTTCAATATGGCCTATCCTAATTGTGTTGAGAACAGGTGCATTTGTGTTGTTGAAGAACCCAAAATAACAGGCTGAATATAAACCTTTTATTTGCCATGTGGTGCAATTATTTCATAGGGGTGCACAGTGGGAAGTGTTCTACTGATAGCAACCTTAAAGTAATTACAGGCCAAATGGAGAATAAAAAGGAAGCAGGAGAAATGTACATGATTATTTCCAACAGCATCTTTTAGTCGACTTAATGAATAGTAATATTTGTAGATATTTGAGATTTTTAAAATAAAACCTCTGATTTTTTAGAATTAATTTCTGCTCTACATTTGTACTGTTTCAGTAAAATATATTTCATAAGAAATTATTTAATGTTAGTCTTTAGTTAAATATGTTTACGTGTTCTACATCATTAATTAAATTTGCTTACTTAAAAACATGTGACAGCTCTGTACCGAAGTAGGTAAGTTGGAAAAAGGAATCTGACACTTATTAATTGAATTCAGTATTTTTATTATTGATTTGAATAACAATAGTAACTGATCTATCCAGTGTTCACTATTATTATCAGATTGGTGATTTACATGTCATATTTTCCTTGTATAAATTATTTAAGCTGACACAATTTTTACTTACATCTTAAAAATGGGGACACCAAAGTTGGTCCAAGCAAAATAATTTATCCAATGTGAAACCCATAGTGGATTAGTGGAAAGAACTTCAAAAATCTCTTCAAAACAGCAAGGTCTGAGCACTGTATTCTCTACACACATATTTTTCAGGGGTGAGTGATATTGCATGTAGTGAAATACTGCGTTTCACTAAGCAAGTAAAGATTCCTGGAGCAGATGTTCATGTTTTTGTAAATGTTATTTTTAATTTCCTTCTGCCCCACCAGTTGCAACTTATTTTCCACTGGAAAGGTTCAGTGTTAAAATATCTGTCTAAAACTGTGATAAATTATTAATTAGGATGTTAATAGGAAAATATATCCAAGTTTTAATTACATATACTATATGGAGACAAGGATTATCAAATAACAGAGAAAGTGGACATTCTCACCAACTGTTTCAATTCCCTCTCTTCCACACAAATGATAGGCCATGCCAGTAATGTACTTAAATAATTTGGATTTTTTATAGTTTATTTCATTTTGTAATTCAAAACTGGAATTGATAGTAACATATATTTGACACAACATGTTTATTTTATGAATGAGATCATTCTACATGCTATGGATATACCCTAGTCAACTCAGCAAAAGATTTAGACATTTCATTTTAAAAGAAGAATAAAATATCAACTGTGTTTACTTTACCTTATGTACTTAAGTTGGCCAAGGGCAGTTAGAGTCCAATTGTTCAGACTTCTATATAACTCATCAAAAAGTATTATATAAAACTATATACACATATCTTGAGTTTGTTTCATGTAAATTATGTGCTTCTTGATTTTTCCCCCTCTGATTCACTAAATATCAGTAGGTAACAAAACTGTAATTTGGGAATTTCTAAAATAACTAAAGGTTCTCATGGAAAGTGCAACATCTCATCTTATTTCAGAAGTCATGTTTAATTTTATACTTGAATTCAAAACATATCCATACTTCAAATATAGAATAAATATTGTAATATACATGTCTAAATATTAATGAAACAGTACAAGATATCATATCCTCATATCCACTAATATGGATACAATTAATTTAATTTCATACATGTTAGGAAGTATCTTAAGCCTTTCGTATATGATATTTCTTTAAATCATCAAAATCACCAGATGAGAGAGAATTTATTATCCCTATTTGATTGACGAAGTCACTGAAACTTCAAAGAATTATATTCATGGAGCTTTGTGTAATCTTCCCTGATGAGCTTTGAAAAGGTCACATTTGTGTGTGTGTGTGTGTGTGTGTGTGTGTGTGTGTGTTACTAAAGATAGGAAGTCAGGCACTGTATAATAATATGAATCATTCCATATAGCAGAGAGTCAAGGAATGTTGGAAAGGTAATACCAATCTAAGTCAGGATCTTAGAAGAAAGAAAAGGAAAGTTACTTAAACACATGGAGGATTACAGTGACATGGTGTCACGGATTCCTTCCCAGCAAAACCACAGATGGTATTTGCAGTCAGAGTGTACTACAATACCTTGGAACCTATCAAACCATCTCTCTGAATAGCCCATCATCATGGTCCCTCACTGGACTCCCTCTCCTGGTACCCTATGGGTTACTTTGTAAGCGAATATATCTAAGGGATTCTATTTCATATATATCACAATCTAAATCTCTTTCTGTAGAGTGGAAGTCTTTGAACCTTGGTTTACTTATGTTGTACTTTGATGCAGTTTGGTCTAGGAGACTCTACAATAATTCATTCTTGTTTTGCTTTCTTAAAGCCCCAAAGTGCTGGGCAGTGCTTTGCAATAGCGTCTGTAGCTTGACTGATACACGGAGCATCAATCAAATTTTGTTCAGCTGTACTTTCCCCTTCACATCTGATCAGACTGCAGGCTGTAAATACAAATCAAGTGGCAAAAGAAAGACTATGCTTTTTTTGGTTGATAAATTCCAAGGAATCGATGAGCCTTTAAATTCAATTTGCCTCTTTTTCCTCCTCCTTCACTTTTATATTTTATGCTTTAAAGTTTCATATAGTCATCTGCTTCATTTTGAATGGATTTTCATTTTATAGTTGTACTTTAAAACCTTTTATTGAAGTATGATTAACATACAATGTTACACCAGTTTCAAGTGGACAACATACTGATTCAACAAGTCTATATGTAACTCAGTGCTCACCACGATGAGTGTCATCACCTTCTGTCCCTGTACAATGTACGACTATATTCTCTTGGCTGTACTTTTCATCTGCATTACTTATTGATTTTACAACTGAGGTTTTACCTCTGAATCCCTTTTATCTATGAAATTGTACATTTTAATTTAGCAAAATTAAAAAAGAAACTTCATGTAGTAAAAGTCAACTAACATGAGATAATAGTGGACTGATTTAGGTATATAGAGGTGGTAAAATAAGGTGGTGTAGAGAATAATTTAAAGAGCACCTATAATGGTACCTCGCAAGCTTTATTGTACATAGGAATCACCTAACAAACATTAAAATTCAAATTGTAAATCAGGAGATTTGGGATTGTGCCCCAAGTTCTGAATTTCTAACAAGCTTCTTGCAGATGTTCACAGACCACATTGTGAGTAGCAAAGAGCTATACTGCAATCTTGAGAATCCTCAGTGTAATATTAAAGAAAGGGATCGAATATGAGCCCTTACAATGTAAAACCAATGTATTCTGTCCCTTCATAAGATTACACCCGTGGTCAAGCACTGATCAGAGAAGTTACACACGTTAACTTACTTAACACTTGCAAGAACTCTAAGAGGGCACGACCATTATAAGTTCCATTTTCAGATGAGGAAGCAAGCACACAGAGGCAGTCTTGTACTTTGTGAAACTGTTAGAGTCTTCGTCACTTTTTAATAAATGCATTCTCTCTTCTTATCAGCAAGATGTTACTAATGAATTTTGTCATAGTTTCTCTCAAAATTAAAACAAAACAAAATGAGCTATTACCATATAGTGAGCCGACATTGGTGAAAATGTTAGTATGTCATAATACATACATGCTCTCTAAATGCTGTTATAATAATATAGGCTCCTTTTAATCAATTGAATCACATTAGCTGATTCTGAATACAAGTTTAAACCAAAGACCTAATGTGATACACACTAATACCTCTATCATTTATAAAAATCATAAATGATTTGAAATTCCTTAAAACCATAGAATGTTAAGTCACGGATACAAAATATTAATATTTTCTTGCCACAAATATCACTTTTAGATCAAACTGAGATCTTGTCTCATACTTGACTAGTAGTGACTTTTATTTTTTTTAATGTTTTTTATTTAGTTTTGAGAGACAGAGAGAGACAGTATGAGCAGGGAAGGGTCAGAGAGAGAGGGAGATACAGAATCCGAAGCAGGCTTCAGGCTCTGAGCTGTCAGCACAGAGCCCGACACAAACTGTGAGATTATGACCTGAGCCAAAGTCAGACGCTTAACTGACTGAGCCACCCAGGTGCCCCCCCTTTTTTAAATTTTTTTAAATGTTTTTAATTTAGTTTTGAGAGCCAGAGAGAGACAGCACGAGCAGGAGAGGGCCAGAGAGAGTCATACTTGACTAGTAGTGACTTTGGAAGAAACAATGTACCTATGGAACTGTTTGAGATAGCAGAGCTCTAAGGATTTGGATGCCTCAGCCCAAATTCAAGCGTATGTGACATTATCCTTCCACTTCCCTCCAGCATTATGCTGAGAAGATTACATTTTAAAGTGTCTTTAGATCACCCCATGTGACGGTCCCAGTCATGTAATCAGAATCATTAGGTTCATTTTAATAGATGCAGAAAAAGCATTTGACAGAGTACAACATGCATTCATGATAAAAAACCTGCAACAAAGTACATTTAGAGGGAACATACCTCACCATAATAAAGGCCATATATGAAAAACTTGCATCTAATATCACACTCAAAAAGGAAAAACTGAGAGCTTTCTCCCCAAGGTCAGGAACAAGACAAGGATGTCCATTCTTACCACTTTTTATTCAACATAGTACTGGAAGTCCTAGCTACAGCAATCAGACAATAAAAAGAAAAGATGTCCAAATAGGTAATAAAGAAGTAAAACTTTTGCTATTTGTCTGTAACATGCTACTGTATGTAGAGAACCCTAAAGACTCCACAAAAAACTGATAGAACTGATAAATGAATTCAGTAAGATCACAGAAAACAAAATCAGTGTACAGAAATCCATTGTATTTCTATACACAAATAATAAAGCAGCAGAAGGAGAAATTAATAAGACCATCCCATTTACAATTGCACCAAAAGAAATAAAATACCTAGGAATAAACCTTACTTAGGAGGTGTATACTTCTAAGATGTATACTCTAAAAGCTGTGAAATACTGATGAAATAAAGTGAAGACAACACAAACAAATGGAAAGAAATTTAATACTCCTGGATTGGAAAAAGAAATATTGTTAAAATGTCCATACTACCCAAAGCAACCTATAGATTTAATGTAATTCCTATCAAAATACCAATAGCATTATTCACAGAACTAGAAAAAAAATTCTCAAATTTGTATGGGACCACAAAAGACCTCAAATAACCAAAACAATCTGGAAAAAAAAGCTGGAGGTATCACAATTCCAGATTTCAAGCTATACTACAAAGCTGTAGGAATCAAAGCAGTATGGTACCGCCACCAAAATAGACATATGCATCAATGGAACAAAACAGAAAGTCCAGAAATAAACCCACAATTATATGGTCAACTAATCTTCAACAACAGAGGTAAGAATATGAAATGGGCAAAAGACAGTCTCTTCAAGAAATATCTTGGGGAAATCTGGATACCTACATGCAAAAAGTGAAACAGGATCACTTTCTTACACCATGCACAGTAATAAACTCAAAATGGATTAAGGACCTAAATCTGAGATTGAAGCCATAAAAATCCAGGAAGAGATCACAGACAGTAATTTATCTGATATTGACAGCAAAAACAGTTTTCTAAATATGTCTCCTGAGGCAAGGGATAAAAAGCAAAAATAAACCACTGAGACTACATCAAAATAAAAAGCTTCTGCACCACCAAGGAAGTTATCAACAAAACTATAAGACAGCCTACTAAGTGGGAGAAGATATTTGCAAATGACACATCTGATAAAGAATTCGTATTGAGGGGCACCTGGGTGGCTCAGTCGGTTAAGCATCTGACTTCTTCCCAGGTCATGATCTCACAGTTTGTGAGTTTGAGCCTCGCATCGAGCTCTGTGCTGACAGCTTAAAGTCTGGAGCCTGCTTCCGATTCTGTGTGTCCCTCTCTCTCTGCCCCTCCCCTGCTCATGATCTGTCTCTCTCTGTCTCTCAAAAAATAAATAAGTGTTAAAAATTTTTAAAAAGAATTAGTATTGAAAATATATAAAGAATTTTGTAATGCCACACCCAAAATACAAATAATTCAATTAAATATGTGCAAAAGACGCAAACCAGACTTTTCTCCAAAGAAGCCATAAAGATGGCCAACACACACATGAAAAGATCATTCATCATCAGAGACATATAAATCCAAACCACAATGAAATATCACCTCACACCTGTCAAAATGGCTAAAGTCAACAACACAAGAAACGACAGGTATTGGCAAGGATGTGGAGGAAAAGGAACACTTGTGCACTGTTGGTGGGAATGTAAACTGGTGCACCCACCCCAATATCTCTGAAATGCCCTGCCTCTCATACCATCACAGTGGGAATTATGATGCCAATATTTCAATTTGGGTATGTACAAATATCCAGTCTATAACAGAATGTATTCTGGGAGACAGGAGTCTTGGGGCCATTTTACCATTCTGAATACTACAGTCCATTTTTTGGCTGTAATGTTTTACTTTCCTCCCACTTTCATAGCATATTAACTTTAACCAAGGGTTTCTAAGAGCCTCATTCCGTGAGAGCATCAGTTCAAATTCCAAAATCTCATTATCTAAATTTCCCGAGTATAGATTGTGGGGCACAGTTAGTCTCCATCTGTCGACAAAGCTAAAGACCCCTAACACTCTCAACATACAATAGTGAGACAAGAATAGAATAGGAGTTATAGACATTTGGTTCAAAAAAAAAAAAAAAGTAAAAATGAGCCACTGGACCCTAAGAGTCATGAAATCCAGCTAGGCAAATGTTGGTTTCCCTTGATTAGGTGTCAAGATCTGGGAATAATCCTTCATGATTCACTGCTCCACCTCTGGACTCTGTTCCACCCTCTGAGTCATTGTTCCTTTCTTTTTTGAAAGATATTATGGGTTTGCAGCTGAGTAGTTTTATCGTGTCCCTTCCTGCTAACAGACTTTTGTGAAAATGACAGCCTTATCTCATTACATACTCTGCTCCTCTCAGTCCAAGCTGACGGTAGTCCTGTTGAAACAATTTTCTCAAGAACTCTGTGAGCCTTTATGGATTTCAAGAGGATTAAATTCATTAGACAAAAGCCACAGCTACAAATCTTTCTGAGATAATCTTTTTTCTATCTTTGGCTCTTGCTGAGATGGCTGAGAGACAATGTTCTTCCAAGGGACCCTCTCCTTTATTTGAGTCATTCTGAGAAGTACACCCTTAATCTCTTCAGTGGACTCCGGTCACTGTGTGTTCTGATCTGTTGGTCTTAAGTTTTATCAAACTACTGAAAAGTCACACACTTGGCCTATTCTCTATGCTTTCAGCAGCCATTTCCAAATTTTAGCATCTTTTACATTTTGAAAAGCTAACGTTTGACAACTTTTCCCTTTATTGACCTCTCTCATCTCACATTTCAGTGTAAGCACCAAGAAGAAACCAGACAGCATCTTCAATACTTTTCTTGGAAATCTCCTTAGAAATATCCACGCTAATGCCTTCTTACAAGGTTTTCTCTTCATGTAGCTGCAGGGCGCAATTTTGCAAAGTATTCTTACTTATTTTTTCACTTCATACCAAGAATTCCGCCCCCTCTAATCCCTCAATAACATGCTCCTCACTTCTGAGTCTTCAGCATCTTTAGTAACTAGATTTCCACTAACAGGTTGTCAATTTGATTTACCTTCTCTGTCATTCTCTCTCAAATTCTGCCAGAGCCCACTGGCCAGTCCCAGCCTCTCCCACATTTAAGGTATTTGTGGCAGTACCACACTATTTCTCATACCGAAGTCAGTATTAGGTTTCTCTTTCTCTGTAACAAGTCATGACAAACTGAGTTTCCTATTGAACCCATTTTTCATCGTGTGGTTCCATGTGCTAGGAAGGAGTCGAACCACATGTAGTGAATCAGCTCTTCAGGTCCCCTCAGGGCAGCAATGAAGATCTTGGCTTGACTACACACGTTCCTTTACACCTAAGGGTCTTCTTTCAACTTTATTCAGATTGTTGGCAGGAGTTCGCTTCAGGTGGTCATATGTTTGAGGCCCTTGACCTCTAAGGCTGCCTTTTTCCATAAGAAGTTCCCAATAGCAGAATGATCCCTGACTTGTGGACCCTGTTTTGTAGGGCTCAACTGATTAGATAGGTCCTATTCCAGAGATTCTTACTTTTAAGTAATCCAGTATCAAGTTATTTGGACTCTATCTAACATTTCTAAAATATCCCTTCTCCTTTGATACATGAAACAACATAATCATGGGGATCTTACCCATCATAGTCACAGGTCCTACTATCAATCAAGAGAAGATGGTTACACAGGGATGGAAATCCTGGGGGCCACCTGAGAATTCTCTCCACCACATCAGCTAAATTACAACTTCCCATTTCCAGTCCCTCTATGTTCTTTCAAAGTAACCAGAACCCTTAATATCTATAACTCCCGAGGATTTTATGAATTTACATAATTATTCTGCTTCTTTTTTGTGATACTTTTCATGTGTCCTTACAAAATTAGTCAGTATACTTGATTCACAGATCCTTTTTTTAAATCATTTTTTTAATTTTGTAATTTTTTTCTTATTTTTAAGAGAGAGACAGAGCTTGAGCAGGGGAGGGACAGACAGAGAGGTAGGCTGGCTCCAGGCTCTGAGATACTAGCAAAGGACCCAACGTGGGACTGTAACTCACAAACTGTGAGGCCATGACCTGTGCCAAAGTCTGAGCTTAACCAACTGAGCTACCCAGGCACCCCGATTCTCAGATTCTTAAAGTACAAGTTGTAAATAACACAAACCCTCATCTCTCACAAGTGAGAAATACTGTAAATTTTTTGTAATTATACGATTCTGTAAAACTCATGGTGATGTCTCCAATAAAAATGTTCTCTAATCTTCACCAAAAAAAACCCTGTTGCTAACATTGCTGTTCATATTAGATCCAAATGGAGATGATGCAAATGTCACTGGAGAGTAGAATGGATAAAAACGATGTGGTATATTTCTATAAAGGCACAGTGTGCTGTAATAACAATAACCTGCAGCTAAACTCAAAATATAGAAAAATTTTCTTGCATATTATATTTAAAGGAAAGTCAAATGTAAGTTTTGTGTTAACAGTAGGATTACACTACATGAAGTCAAAAACAGGCTATGCTAAATTATAGTGTTCAAAATCTGTATAACCCTGAAGGGATGAGTGGTAATGATTGGAAGGTAAATTCAGGGGTGTGGTTAGTTTTCTATGTCTCAATCTAGATAATTATTTTATTTTTACTACTTACTATTTTCAGAGGGAGGGTGTGAGTGAGGGAGAGGGACAGAGGGAAGGAGGGAGGAGACAGAGAGAGAGAGAGAGAGAGAGAGAATCTTAAGCAGCCTCCAAGCTCAACATGGAGCCCAACATGGGGCTATATTCCACAACCCTGAGATCATGACCTGAGCCGAAATCAAGAGTTGGACACTCAACTGAATGAGTCGCCCAGGTTCCCCTTGATCTCAGTGATTTTTATGAGTTATGTCAGTTAGTGAAAATTTATCAGCCTCTATGCTTTGAATTGTATTAGTTTCTGCATGTAATTTATACTTTAATAAAAAGTGCAAGGACATACCAAATAAATGGTGACTACAAGAAAATATATAGAGGTAAAATATCCTCAGATAAATAATTAAAAATAAGTATCATCCATATGAAGAATATGTTTGTGATAACATATTCCCTGTATTTACAATGATATTGACTTCTACATTATTTTACAAATTAAATCAGATTACAAAGAATTTAGAATTACCTATAACCTCCTACATATTGGAACATAAGCACGTTCTTTTGGACTAAAACTGTTCCTTATTTCTCGTAGATATAGTAGACAAAGAAATTCTGCCCTGAGGCTTTTTGTGCCATCACTTTCATTTCAACGCAGAGTTGGGGTTTATTATAGTAGAATTGCTACGTGCCCTGTAGCATCTCAGGATATTTTAATGGGATATTTGTTAGGGGTGTGTGTGTGTGTGTGTGTGTGTGTGTGTGTGTGTGATTATTCAAATGCAAGAAGTAAATAACTATTTAAACTATAAAACCTTGTTTGGGTGCCTGAGTGACTCAGTCAGTTGAGCATCCTTCCTTTGATTTTGGGCAGGTCATAATCCCAGGGTTTTAGGATTGAGCCCCATGTTGGACTCTGCACTGAGTATGGAGCCTTGTTGGGATTCTCTCTCTCTCCTGCCTCTCTCCAGCATGCACAGTCTCTGTCTCTCTCTCTTTCTCTCCAGCATGCACAGTCTCTCTCTCTCTCTCTTTCTCCCTCTCTCAGATAAAATTTTTAAAGATTAAAAAGTAATAAGTAAACTGTATAACCTTGTAGTTTATTTCCAGTTATTTTGTTTATGCCAAACAAAACAAATTGTGGCATATCATATTTAATCAAAAAATAATCTTTCCAAAAGATGTTTGTAAATTCCATTAAGGGAACACAGTGCATTATTTTGTTTGAATATTAATTGTAATGTGCCTTAGAATGAATGGGATCTATTTTGACATGAAATCTAAATTTCATTTCACATTAAATTCTGGAAAATCCTAATTGTCATAACACTTTCCTTATTTTGTGTATGTGTCAAACACTGGTGATAGATTTCATTATTTCTATGGTAGTTTTCTATGTAGAGATTGATTAAATATATAGTAATTTAAACCATGGTATCAGAAGTCTTTTTTTTAAGTTTATTTATTTATTTATTTTTGGGAGAGAGAAAGCATAAGTGAGGGAGGGATAGAGAGAAAGAAGAGAGTAAGAATCCCAAGCAGGCTTCACACCAGCAATGCAGAGCCCAACACAGGGCTCAAACTCAGGAACCCTGAGATCATGACTTGAGCCTAAGTCAGACATTTAACTGACTGAGCCATCCAGGAGTCCCTCAGAGATTTTCAGTGGTTAATATATTTGCATTCTGTTCCTACTGGTCCTGTCTTAGACTTTGTATCTTCTCTTTTTGATATATCTTCCCTAGGAGATCCAATCTAATCCATTGCTATGCATTACAAAATCTATACACACCTGACATCTTTTTTTTTTTTTTTTTTAATTTTAGAGCAGTACGTCTAATAACCTACAGTATATTACCTGGGTGGCCACAAATATTTAGGCAGAGCATGTGTAAATGGAACTACATAAATGACTATATTTGCTACACATTTCTTGCTTCTTAGGATCCTATCTCTATAGATGTCTTTAAACATAATTCTCAAAGATTTAATTACTGCATTGTTCTTAGTCAAAATATTTAATTAATTAACGTGCCACATTGATTTTTCTCTTCATACAAATCCTTGCATTTATCCATTTTTCATCATTCTGATGACTGTTTCTCTATCCCAGACCATTCTCTAACTCCTGGATTAAAGTCACACTCCACTCAGTCTCCTGGATGTCAATTTTAATATTTGCTGATACATTATGAAAATATTTCATGGATGTTTTTTATTTCTTTTTTACTGATATATAATTGACATAATATTGAATTAGTTTTAGGTGTACAGCACATATTTGAAATATGTATTACAAATGATCACAATAAGTTTGGTAACATGCAAGGGTGTTGCAAAGGACACTCTTTAAAAATATGTATTTTCCATTACATTTTTTCCACACTGCTTACAACTCTACAGTGTCTCTCAAGTTTACTTCGAATAATCATCTTAACAAGGCACACACCACCTTTTCTCCAACTGGCTCCTGGCTAGCAAAAGGCCTACATTGTAACCCTTTCTTTCACACAAATATCCCTTAACCGCAACAGGCTTCCATTTCTGCAAGTATGGTATGTTCTTTCTTTCATGTCTGTGTCTTCACAAATAGCATTTATTGTAGTATATTAGAACTTGCCTAAGTCCTACTCATTCTTAAAATCTCAACTTAAATACCCACTGGTGTTATCACCAATGTCTAAGTGCTGTGCCAGAAACCTTAAAGATTTCACCTAGAACACATTAGGGTTTTCCTATTGCACCATTTGTCCTACATCAATGGGAAATAGCATATGTTTTCAATATATAGAAGATTGAATAAATAAACTGCTGAACACACTGATGAATTTACAGAATTATATTAGGGTATAATTTTGACTTTCTTCCATCGATGATTAGATGACAGCAAAAGAATATTTTAAATGCATTTTTAAAAAATACGAAGCCAACATGCCAAGACAATAAATTTATTTGTATTGGCATTGTTTCAAGATGTTAAGTAATATTCAACCATAGTATTCTGGAAACTCATAACAACCAACCTTTTAAAAAGCCGCCATACTTTAAGGTGAATAAAATTAAACATCTCCATACTTAAAGAAATATTGGAAAGAATGTACAACAATTACATTTTACATGATCAGCAACATCAGCAGTATTGTCTACATTGTTAATTTGGCAAGATTCTAGTGGATTTACTATTATTTTTTTCACATAAATTTTCCTTGCATTTGTTGAAAGCTCTAATTGTGCCTAGATGCATCTAGTAGGGATCAAATGTGGTGGTTTTATTAATTGATAAATATAATTTGGATTGCAAATGGGAGTATGGGTTTTCAATCGGGTTTTAGCACTTTGGTGTTCTTTCTGCTCTTAGAATGAGAACTACATTTCCCATAATCCCATTGTGGCCAAGAAAGGAACCGGCATCAAATTTTCCAATACTGAAGCAAAGGCTTTCTTCCTGGAAGGTATTATCATCAGACAGCCTGAGCAATAAATAAACACAGAAATGCCCGGGGATTTTTAGCTTGTCTTGGCATTCTTCTAGTCTATCCTTGCATAGCTCTCTTTATCCTTAGTACCATAGATATGTTCAGGTCCCTCCAGGTAGAAATTGGTTTTAGAAAGAAACAAGATTTTTCACTCTAATTCACCTATGGAACATCATCTAAGTGTCTTTTGTGGTTGTTTTTCCTCTTCATACCTTGGAGAATGTATCTCCTTATGAAAGACTATCTAAATCCAAATGGTTATTTTAAACAAAAGTCACACCAACACAGCAAAATAACTTATTAGTCATGAAAATATCCTTTATTATACATTATTATTTGCATTATACACCAGAATGTAAATTCCTAGAGATCAATAATATAGTTTTGTACACTGTTATACATACAAAAGATAACACTAACTGTCAACACAATTAATTATATTGACTAATTTTTTTAAACTTTTTTTTTTGATGTTTTATTTATTTTTGATACAGAGAGAGACAGAGCATGAGAGGGGAAGGGGCAGAGAGAGAAGGAGACACAGAACCGGAAGCAGGCTCCAGGCTCTGAGCTAGCGGTCAGCACAGAGCTCAAGGCTCTGAGCTAGCTGTCAGTACAGAGCCTGATGTGGGGCTCGAACCCAAAAACAGGAGATCTGACTGGAGCCGAAGTCGGACGCTTAACTAACTGAGCCACTCAGGCACCCCTGACTAATTTTTTTTATATGTGTGATCATTGTCCAAAATGTTGTATACTTCACATTGAAAATGACCAGATTGAAGAGAAGGTTATTGATAAATGAAGTAGTTTCCCTTTTTACCAGAAGTATGATAAAAATTGTGGGCTACAGAACTCATTTAAAAAAATTATATATACTATGATATAATATGATATAACCATACAGAAAAGTGCAGAGAATCACCTAGTAAGACCTCATACATAAACCAATCAGGTTTAGCCATTCTTACCAATGTGTTATTTAATATGGGATATTTTGAAGTAAAAATTATATATAGGGTTGTAACCCTATTTTTATAGTTCCCCGTTCTCAAACTTCTATCTCCTCCTCTCCCTTCTCTCCGTGAGCTCATGCCATAGCAACCCCTAACAAATAAGAGCTTTGTATCCTTCCTCAGTAGAATTTATTAGTTTAATTATATAATTGAATCCACAACAAATTTATTGTGTGTCTTTAAACTTTACTTAAATTTTAATTTTGCATTCTTATGTTAAAACGTACTTTCTTTACTCAACATTGGGTTCTAGAGATTTTGCTGTATTCTTTCCTATAAGTATTTATAATTTTAGTTAGGGTATAATATTCTATTGTATGGATATTCTGATGTTTTATGTGTTTTGTATTCTCTTCTTGATGGACAATACATTTTCTATCTTTGTGTCACTGCAAATTATGTTGCAGTTTCTTTGTGTATAATCCTTGTGCAGATTTGAAAAAACAAAGTGGGGGCTTACAATATAGATAGATACATAGAATTTCTATAACACTTATCTGAAATCTAGCATATATTGGGGTGCCTGAGTGGCTCAGTTGGTTAAGTGTCTGACTTCAGCTCAAGTCATGACTCACAGTTCCTGAGTCCAAACCCCTGGAGCCTACTTCAGATTCTCTATCTCCTTCTCTATCTGCACCTCCTCTGCTCACATCCTGTCTGTCTCTATCTCTCAAAATATAAATAAACATTAAAAAATAAAAAAAAATCCAATAATATCAATAAATTATTTTTCAAAATAGTTAATGACAGTTTCCTGGGTGTATAATGCTATCTTCTTGGTTTTTTTTTTCTTTTCTTCCCCATAATTTATTTGATGACTCTTGTGATTATGCATCTTAACAGATAAAATGGTCATGTTTCTTCATCCATGAGTTGCTTACATAGGGCATATTTTTATTTATTGATTTTTAATTCATTACATATTTTATAAATAAATTCTTTAAAATTAATTCTAAATTATAGTTTCATATTTCTCAGCAAAATTTTGTTTCTGCTTTATGTATGGTAAGATAAAATATGGTATATTATTCATTGTGAGGTCATGATTTAATTTGAAGGGCTATTATTACTTTGTATTTATTACTTCTATTTTCTTCATTTTTTGTGATTACTCTTGATAATTCTCTGTCTTGCTGAACTACAAAGTTGACATATTGGTCAAACATTTTTATTTAAAATTAAAACAAAATTTTTTTTTGAGAGACAGAGAGAGACAGCGTGATCAGGGAAGGGTCAGAGAGAGAGGGAGATACAGAATCCGAAGCAGGCTCCAGGCTCTGAGCTAGCTTTCAGCACAGAGCCCTACACAGGGCTCAAACCCAAGAACCATGAGATCATGACCTGAGCCCAAGCCAGACGATTAACCAACTGAGCCACCCGGGCGCCCCGGTCAAACATTTTTAAATAATTTATTTTCTACCTACCTCATTAATACGAGCTACTTATTTTTATATGCAGTATTTTTATTGCTATTTAGTTTAAAATTTTTAATATCTAATGTTATTTTAGTCTTTAATACCTGCATTATTTAGAAATAAATTTCTTTTTTGTCCACATATGAAAGGCAGTTTCTTATTATTTTTTATCTTTTTTATTGCACTTTGTTTAGAATTTTTTTCACTGTACAATATCAGGTTTTAGCTACTTCATGTGGTAATTTTTCTGAAGGTTTTTAGAATAAATGTACACCCACTTTGTTGGTTTGTTAATTGCACTGCTATAATAGTGCCTTTTCTCTAATTTTGAATTTTCTCCTATTCTTGCTCATAGTATTGTGTTGAATCCTTTCCAGGTATTGCAAGTTTTTAAGTTTTTCCTTATATTTCTATGAATTCATCAGTTCTCCATGTATCATTGTCGGGGTTTGTACCACCATCCTTTCCTAATTTCTCTCTTGATTAAAGAAAGTTATCTTAAATATTTTAAGGTATTTATCTTAATAGATGTGCTTCTTCTGTAACTTCCTGTCAAAAATATAATGCTCCTCCTTTTTTATTAAAATGTTTAAATTAGTATATTTTAGGTGCTTTTATTTTTTAACTAGTATATTAGATGGTTTTGTTGTTATTGAATTAGACAGGTCTCTATTTGAAAATTTCTGTTTGTATTTATTTAGTATCATTGTTAATATATTTTGATACATTGCGCTTTCTTGTATCTCTAAAAATATTTAATAAAATATTGATGCTCATTTCTGTATGTGTGTGACAGAGAAAGCTTGCATGTGTGAAAACTGTCTGCATGTGTTTCAATTTGAATCAAGCAAAAGAAATATATATCTACATTTAACTCTTCTAATAGAAGTCCTTAAGGATAAATTATTTACAAACCATAGATACAATTGTGAAATTTAGGCATATATCTCTTAATAACTGTTTTCTTACTCATTTTCAAATCAGTTGTTTTGTGTTCCTCATCACCTTGTATGTGTAATATTTTTAAAAGCATCTTCCCCTTATCCCCCTTTAGTAAAGGATACTTATTTTTCAATTTTAGTTGCATTTATTATTATTTTTTTCTGTTTGGTTTATATATATGTAATTTACTGTCAAATTAGCTAACATACAGTGTATACAGTGTGCTCTTGGTTTGTGGGGTAGAGTCTCATGATTCATTGCTTATGTACAACCCCAGTGCTCATCACAAGTGCCCTCCTCAGTGCCTATCACCCATTTTCTCCTCTCCCCCAACCACATCAACCCTCAATTTGTTCTCTGTGTTTAGTCTCTTATGGTTTGCCTCCCTCTCTGTTTGAAAATATTTTTTTTTCCTTTTCTCTTCCCCCATGGTGTTCTGTTAAGTTTCTCAAGTTCCACATATGAGTGAAAACATATGATATCTGTCTTTCTCTGACTGATTTATTTCACTTAGCATAACACCCTTCAGTTCCATTCATGTCATTGCAAATGTCAAGATTTCATTCTTTCTCATTGCCAAGTAGTATTCCATTGGATATATAAACCACTTTTTCTTTATCCATTCATCGGTTGATGGACATTTGGGCTCCTTCCATGATTTGGCTATTGTTGAAAGTGCTGCTGTGAACATTGGGGTACAAGTGTCCTTCCTATGAATCAGCACTTCTGTATCTTTTGGATAAATTCTTGTTGTGCTTTTGCTGGGTCATAATGTAGTTCTATTCTTTTATTTTTTGAGGAACCTCCACACTATTTTCCAGAGCAGCTGCATCAGTTTGTATCCCAGCAACAGTGCAAGAGGGTGCCTGTCTCTCCACATCCTTACCAACATCTGTTGTTTCCTGAGTTGTTAATTTTAGCCATTCTGACAGGTGTGAGGTGGTATCTCACTGTGGTTTTAGTTTGTATTTTCCTGATGATGAGTGATGTTGAGCATCTTTCCAAGTGTCTGTTAGCCATCTGGATGTCTTCTTTAAAAAAAAAAATGTCTATTCATGTTTTCTGCTCATTTCTTCACTGGATTATTTGTTTTCTGGCGTGATGCTGAGTTTGGCAAATTTTTTATAGATTTTGGAAACTAACCCTTTATCTGATATGTCATTTGCAAATATCTTTTCCCATTTTGTTGGTTGGCTTTTAGTTTTGTTGTTTGTTTCTTTTGCAGTGCTGAAACTTTGTATCTTGAAGAGGTCCCAATCATTCGTTTTTACTTTCATTTCCCTTGCCTTCTGAGACATTGAGCTGAGCAAGAAATTACTGCAGCTAAGATCAAAGAGATTATGGCGTGATTTCTCCTCCAAAGATTTAATGGTTTCTTGTCTCAGATTTAGTTATTTCATACATTTTGAGTTTATTTTTGTGTATGGTGTAAGAACATAAGCGTTTATTTATTTGTTTGGAGTCAAGTTATTGAAGTCAAATGATTTTTATAAGTCTTAATGTAATAGTAAATTTTTTCCTTATGTTAAAATTTGCTTCTTTCCTTTGAACGCTCCATAGAATTAATTCTTTCCTAAAATCTGTTTGTTACTTTCTTCATTTCAACGTCTTAATGGAACAACAACACAACAATCACAGTAATAATATCTCTTTTGACTATTAAAATTAGTTCATTGTTTATGGTGTAAAATCTTCTCGCGCTTTTATTAAAAACAACATTTTACTTTGTAAGTTTCATTGGTTACAAAGATCAATCGTATGCATTTGTCCTTAACTTTCTATTCTAATTATTTACTGCAAAAGCTATTATTTTAGTCCTAATTATCACACTTAACTTTCTGGAATGCTTACGATTCATTTGGATAAATGTTGCTCTACTAAAGTATGATTTGGTAAGAGCAGCAACTCAAGTGTTTCTGAAAATTAGATGACTTTCAACATGTCATTTCATTTTAGAGAATGGCAAGATGTCTGAGGATCTGAAAATATGAGTCTTCTTGAGTTTCATGCTTGAATTAGGTTCTGAAGGGAATACTTTTCTGGGTCCCTTTCAGTGTTTTCAGAACAAGTTTCATTTCAGTATTACTGTGCATATGTCTTTGAGGACAGAGAGAGAAGAGAGAGAAAGAGAGAAAAAGGATTCATTTTCTCACCATGAATTCTCTTTTTGTTACCATTTGTATTGACACAGAATTTCATTGTCCTAAAGAACTATGTAGAGCCAGGCTTTCTGTTTAAAACAAGTAGTTTAACAGAGCATTGAACTTTTAAGAATGTGGTTCAACAGAATGTTTAATGAAAGCATTTAATGAATATATGTTTTTCCACTTTAAGTAATTTATTGCTCTCGCAAATTTTTTAACTACTCTGTGCTATAGAATTCTAGAAATAAAAAATCCCTAACAAGTACATATAAAGTTATCATGATGCTTACACTGAAATGTTTTGCAAAACAAAAACAAAAATGAGGATGGGGGTGGAGGTATTTCCTCTCCTGTATTTTACACAATCAGGAATTTTAAAAATAAAGTCATATTAACTACAGTCTCCGTAAAAATACTTATTCACAGATGAACTTAAACAAAAAAGTTTCATTACATACAGAATTATTTTTCCTTTTCATGTTGAAACCAACTGTATTTTCTACATTGCATATTCTGTCTTGCATATTCAATATATCTTCTAAGGATTAGTAGGGATAAATAAGAAAAAATGTATAACATTTCATTATGAATACATGCTTTTTTCCCATTACTGTAATTCACAAATTAAAGTAATGCATTTTTGTTGTTGCTTTTGCTGTTATCATGGCTTTTTACTCCTCACAATTAAATGGAATCTTTACATAGAATTATGTTAATGATTAAAAACAGATTTTGTATGAGGCATTATGCACCTAATGTCTACCTTTGATTGAGTTATGTTTATTTATGACGGCCTTTGTTCTTGGCATTCTTCCTATAGAAATCCTACCAGGGAATACTTGTCACTTTCGAGAGACCTATTTAATTATCTAAACTCTTCAATGTAGGTTCTTTTAGGCAGTTTCCTAGGCCTAGAAGTAAGAGACAACGTGACTCGTTTCATGGAAGTTGTAGCTTAATGGTAGGGAGGTAGGCAGAAAGGTTGCAATCTTGCAACAGAATAAGCTATACAAAATATTAAGAGCAAAACATGTTACACTAAGTATATGGTATATATGTATATATAAAATCATTAATTTAGTTATTTATATATGTATGTGCACATATGTTTATATTATATACACATATTAGAGATTATATTTTATATGTATAAATTTTAATGCTGTTGTAAAGTGTGTGTCAAAATGGCCCTTATGGAGAGTTGAAACTGGACAGGTAAGTAGATAAAGCAAAGAGGACAATTATAGTATGGTTTGAAAAGGCTTTTCATATTTAATTACACGCGTGAATGTTGAAGTAATTTAGAGGAGAGGATGTACAGATGGAAGCCTGAGAGGAGCTGCGTTTCAAAGACAGATCATGTGCAAATTATGCAGGCTGTTGTGATTCTTTTTATTTCATCAGCTAGCGTGATGCTCCAGTCATTAAGTGATTGTCTCTCAGCTCCAGACTCACCATTCTGTATTCTCTTTTGGTTTGCTGGGATGTTGACAACCACATTTCTTCTTTTCCAGCTGGGTTGATGCAAGGCTATGCCCACAGGAAGGACTAGACGGAGACTGTAAGGTTGTAAAAGGAAGACGAGAATTACTTCTCCTGTGTAATTCTTATGGGTTCCTGGTAGGCTTCCCCATTCAATGGGCAGCAGGAGCAGTAATCCCTTTTTGTAACAGTGGAGGATTCAAGTCTTCCGTTTTTCTAGTGTGCACAACCAGTGTCACTGTGTTTAACCTCAGAGACACACAACCCAGTCAGCTGCTGCCCCTCCTCGAAGGTGTCACGTGTGTCAACTCTGGGCTGGGGGATTGGAGAAGGAGGAGGCTTCCGAACTCAGAGATAGGAGCTCCAGCCAGGCTATCACCTCCACTTCTGAGCCCTGAATTTCAGCTCCGGGGACTCCTTTTTAGAAATTTCTAAGTTTGAATAGTTAACAACTACTTTATTTTATTCCCTCAGCACTTAAACAGATGCTGCTTGCAGTTTATATTTCAGTGATCCCTTACGGTTCTCTTTTTATCTTTCAGTCATCTATCTAGATTAAGAATCTTCTATTTAGTTGATAATGTCTTAATTAAATTTTCTTTTTTTTCCCACCTCTGTGGTTTTCTAATGGGCACCAAATGGAATTAAATAATGCTTCTTACAACTAGGAAATCATACTTCATATATAGTGCTTGTTTATTATAAAGCTCCTAATGGTACTACTGCTCTGAGATTCCAATCCTACTGTTTTGGGTCTGGAAACAGATGTATTTTTCAAAACCTCATGTGATTCTGGAGACTGGTCAAGTTTTAGCAGTGGCCTTATAAAGCCTCTAGGAATCCCTTTAAGAGTTTCTTAAGTGAATCATTTTAGAAAGATATTTTTGCAATCCATGACCATTTGAAGTAACTTTGTTGGAGGAAAGGCTGGAAACTTGAGGCTCAGTTATAAGACTTCATGTGTGAGGTCTAGGCTGAGCCATAGAATCCGGGCTGGGTAGTGGGAGGAGCCATTCTCAAATATAAAGCTAAATGTAAAGATAATAGTGAAAAACTGATTAATTCATAGTTTCATCAATGTTTTGGGAAGATTATCTTCATGCTTAGATTATATTTGCTCCACAATCCTTCTCCACAAATGACTGCCTCCCAAGAGGGCTGATGTTTGAATCAATGACAAGAACCAGGGATTCTGTCTTTTGTTTCTCTAGATCAGATGCAGCAATATGTTAAATATCCAGTATATATTTGCTAAATTAAAAAAAAAAAAACTATAAGGAAATGCACCCACACACTTAAATACATTGCCTTGTATTTAAAATTTGAGCAGCACTTTCAACAATAGCCAAATCATGGAAAGAGCCTAAATGTCCACAATTGATGAATGGATCAAGAAGATGTGGTTTATATACACAATGGAATACTACATGGCAATGAGAAAGAATGAAATCTGGCCATTTGGGGTAACAGGGATGGCACTTGAGGGTGTTATGCTAAATGAAATAATTCAGGCAGAGAAAGACACATACTATATGTTTTCACTCATATGTGGATCAGGAGAAACTTAACAGAGGACCACGGGGAAGGGGAAGGGGAAAAATAGTTAGGGAGGCAAACTATAAGAGACTCTTACATACTGAGGACAAACTGAGGATTGATTGCGAGGGACGGGGAGAGGAGAATATGGGTGATGGGCATGGAGGAGGGCACTGGTTGGGATGAACACTGGGTGTTATATGGAAACCAACTTGACAATAAACTATATTAAAAAATAAAATAAAGTTTTGACTCAAAAAATTTGAGTCTTTTAAACTACATATGAAACATGGACAGCTTTTATTATGCATCTAATCTGGACTGTGTTATGCCACAAGAGGGATGACATAATCAAAAATTACCAAGATTCTACTTATATAGAGCATGTGTCCATAATATTCTATTTGAGATCTAATTAAATTTTAAGTACAATTCTAGACTACCCTCATTCTGAGGTTTTGTTGGACTCTACAAACTCTCCATCTGAGCCTAGCTATTAAAATTTCTTTTTAAGTTAACTGTGTTAACATCTTTCCTAATTTATTCTCCGGAGCAGCAGAGTCCCCTACTGCTTGTCTGTTTTAGTGTTTAATTGCTTCACAGACTCCCAGATTGAATTCTGTAGCAATTTACTTTGCTCTCCTGGTGAAACAGTGAGATTTTCAGCATGAATTAAACAAAAATGGAAATGCTAATAAGTAAAAGTTGTAAGATTTCCTCAAACACTCCATCCTTTCATTTGATTGGAAGCTAACAGTGAATTAATTAATATAGAATGTTGTTAGCAGATTTACAGTTCAATTACAAAGAAGTAAAGACTACTAAAGTTACCCCCAGGCCAAAATTTCCAAGACTGCACCCGCTTACCTGAAAGAGGGATCGCTGTCTTATATCAAGACTGAATTAATCTGTTTTATAAAGTTCTTTATAGTCTTCTAAATCAGCTTTTCAGATTTTCCCTGAGAGTTATTAAACTAACCAATACACATGCTTTGCACTTTGTTTAACATCTTAAATCTATTGAATGGTGTAAGGTCTGAAGGGTTGAGTAACTGTATGTTACCAAGTTAAATAACTAATTAATAAATGAAATTTCAAAATAATAGTATGAATTTTGTATACCACGCCAAATTTTTGAAGTTTAATTACAAATGCTAACATCTAATCATTTTTTTTCATTGGGAATTTACCTTAAGACATTAGACGCATGTTTAATATTCTATATTTTTGCATTTTCTGAATCAGTCTCAAAAATTCATAGAATAACAGCACTCTAAATTGATACCCAATAATCATAACTAATAAGAAGCAAATTTAATTTTACTAACCTAGATCTATAGTTGCCATTCAGGGTTTCAAAAGTAACTTTTACCCTTTAGAAGCCAAGGCTTGCCATGCACTTTGTCAGAGGCAACTAACCTGAAATTGATTAGTCAGGTGAGTCTAACTGAATGATCTTGTATATAAAAATATCACACATAAAAATGTGAATGCAATTATAATCAGTAAAACTCTAAAAGGAAAAAGAATATTGACTAAATTTGTATAGACTTTACAGATAATTTGAAAACATCAACATCTAATACTTGAATCTTTAATTCACCTCATTTCCATGATGATTACATATTTTGTATTTCAGAAATTTCAGGAACTATGTTAATGAACTCAATATTAAAAAAATATCATACTGATTTGCAATTCTATTAGTGCTCTATTTCAGTAGAAAGAACTGCCATGAGGAGATGTTCTTTATGGGCACGGTCCTCAACCATTGTCGTTGGCCGCATGTAGCTATTGACTGTGTGGAATGTGGCTGGTGCTACTGTAAGAGTTATTTTTCTAAATTTAAGAATCAGTAAATTAAACTCATATAGTCTCATGTGGCTCATAGCCACTGCATATGTAGGACAGCAGGGCTCTGTAGTATTTTCAGTTAATTCTATTACTTTTTCTTATTCTTCTGAAGTTACAAAGCAAATAGATACACTATTTCTTCTCCTTTTTTTATTTGTTTTGTTTTGTTTCAGGTTTTTATGTAAATTCCAGTTAGTTAACATGTAGTATAATATTAATGTAGGGAGTGGAATTTAGTGATGTATCACTTATATATAACACCCAGTGTGCATCACAAGTTGCCTCCTTCATACCCGTCACCCATTTAGCCCATCTCTGCCCACCTCCCCTTCTGATAAATTATATGTAGTAATTTTTCATGGGTCCTCTCACAGTAACTTGCAAAGTTTGAAGATATATGTAAATAATAAAGGTGTTTGTTTCAGTTAAAAAGGAAAGAAAAAGAAACAAATGCAGTTCATGCTAAAATAACAAACCCATTGTCACTGGAATTTGCTGTTAAGATATTTAAAAAAAAACTTTTCCCCACCATGTTCAGTGTAATATGGAATGCATAAAAAAATTGAGGCAGTTTTGTATAAAATGAAAAGAAAAGGATCTCACATGTACTAAAAGTGTCCATGGGTAAAAGATAATGAGAGATTTATCTGTTTGACACACAATTCTTGGATTTATATTAAAGACTTCCAAAGCAGTTCACTCAGTTTTATTCTGCATTGTAGGCAGTGAAAATGCCATCTCCAGGTTTCACATTTCATTAAACCATTTAATCAATTGATATGACCACTTAATTTCAAAAAGAGGAACTGAATCAGGTTTCATAATTTATAATTGACTTGTCTTTACATAAGATATTCTACGTCCAGGGTACAGAGCATTCTTAGGTTTTCACTGTGAACAGAATATCTTCATTGTCCACTCTATTCCTCTCCTGAACAGTTGGATTTAGTACTAGAATCTCTATCCTGGAACATAATTTTCAGAAATATTTCTCAAACTCTAATTTCCTGTGAAACTCATGCCCTAAGCTCATTCTTGATGAACTGTACTACAATTAAGTTGAGCAAGGTGGGCCCTTTCTTTTAACTCATAAGGAAAAAAAAGCATGCACACACACGCACGCACACACACAGGTACATATACACATAAGTAAAAGATATATCCAAAATAATAGTTTCACAGTGATTATCATATTAAAATTAAACTACAAATCATTGCATTACTATGATCATTTTATAAATTCTTCATAGAATTTTAAAAGACACTAGCCATAGAGAATTTAAATTAATATTGACAGATGGGAGTCGAATTTTATGTTTCACACTAAATTATTTTTCTTAATATGAATATCTTAAAATATTTATTAATGTATATGTAAATAATATTCATGAACAATTTTGAAAAACCATGTGAAAATAATTGGAATCTATAGTTCATCATACATGCATTTTTTAAATCAAGTTTCACATTAAAGAGTCCAGACACAAAGATGAACTTATTTTACAATATATATGGTTGAAAAATTCATTATTTATTTAAAAATTGAGACACTGATTTTATTTAAAAAATTTTCCAGTCTGATTTGTATTCAAGAAATTGCTTCATATCTTAATTTCGGTATTTTGATTTCTTCTTCAGTGGATGTGTTAGTCAAATACAAACAGCTTTTGTTATCTTTTTTTATCGAGGTATAAGAGATATGAAACATAACAGTTTCATGGGATGCCTGGGTGGCTCAGTTGGTTGAGCGTCCGACTTCGGCACAGGTCATGATCTCATGGTTTGTGGGTTCGAGCCCCGCATCGGCCTCTGTCCTGACAGCTAGCTCAGAGCCTGGAGCCTGTCTTTAGATTCTGTACTTCCCTCTCTCTCTGATCCTCCCCTGCTCCCACTGTCTCTCTCTGTCTCCCAAAAATAAATTTAAAAAAAATATCAGTTTCAGTGTACAAAACACTTATTCAATATTTATGTATAAATTGTGTATATTTATGTATAAATTTATAAATTGTGAAATGATTGCCGCAATAAGTCTAGTTAATATGCATTACCACATATAGTTACTTTTTTTCTTATCATGAAAAGTTTTAATATCAACTCTTTAAGCAACTTTCAAATATTCATAAAAGTATCATTATATACCCAAGACTTTGCTGTCCGTTATATACCGAGAACTTACTTATTTTATAGGTGACAGTTTGGACCTTTTGACCCCCTTCATTCATTTTGCCAACCCTCACCCTGCTTCTGGTGGCCACCAAACTGTTCTCTATCTAAGTTTGTTGTTTTTGTTTGTTTTTAGGTTCTACATGTAAGTGAGATCATATGTTATACGTCTTTCTCTGTCTGGCTTATTTCACTTAGTGCAATACCCTCAAGGTCCATCTGTGTTGTCACAAAAGGCAAGATTTCTTTCTTTTCTATGGAAAAAATAACTCTGTAAATATATGACATTAGAGTGTTTATTTTATGGCTTTAAAAATGTATACATCATGTTAAACTATTATTAATATTGTTATGGGATAAATCTAGAGATATAGCAACTCCTTTAAACATTTCTCTCAATACTTCTAAATGATACAAGTAAAATTTGAATTGAAGTATTCCCTTCGTCTACCCTAAATATGGTAGATAACTGAATAATGGCATATCTCTATTGCAATGTTCTACTACTCTTTCATTACCAGAACTCCCACCCCACCATGCCCCATGATTACCCTAGAACATGATTTGGCCTTTAACTTTGCCAGAAATTAATGCGAGCCAATATGAGAAGGAGCAGGAAATATTTTCCAGTCCTCTCCCTCTACCTTTCATGTAGGTGACTCAGTACAGCTCTTCTTTCCAGTATGCCAGTGAATCATTTTTTGACTGAGTTGCTAACATATGTTGGTATGTCTTCCTACATATTCTCATCTGTCAGTTGTTTATTTTCTTAGACAAGCTTAGGAAGCCACATGTTTAAAATACGAAAGGCAAGTGACTGGAGGAATTGGTATTATCTTGACTACTGTAACACACATTCTACTTTTTTCAGGATATAGTCAATTACACACAACAGATATTTTGTTTTGGTATTCTTTGTTTTTCGAATAAACATGCCACAGTTTACTAATTTATAGAAATCCATTGTGAGATTGAGAATTTGTCCTAAATAATTTGGAATAGAGATTACAAAATGAATTATTTACCCAAATAGGGAGGTCATTTTTAAAAGGATATGTCAGCTCTTATGCTGAATAAGGAGCCAAAATGTTGACTTTGGGTATTAGTGTAGGTTTGTTGGGTCAGTTTTCTCTCATTTAAAATGATTGGGTCATGAGAATAATTTATTGAAAAATGTGATAAAAAATAATTAAGTGTATTTGTCTATGGTACAATATAACAGAATTTTTAAGTGTGTGTGTGTGTGTGTGTGTGTGTGTATTCTCAATTTACTCTTAGGATTTCTGTTATTGGGATTATGTAAAATTTATATAAGACACTTGTACTTCCAAAACCCTCTGTAGAAAATCTGATGTTTTGTGTTTTAAAATAAGTTATTTAATATGCTTACTAAAATATATGCTTAGTTAAGCTAAATCTACAAAATGTATTATGTTTAGGAGCCATTTTCCCTTTAATTTTGCTAAGAAAATAAGGTTAGAAAATATGAGATGCAGAAAATTAGCTTCTATATTTCAATATGTTCTTGGAATATCACCTTCTTATTTCCTTTTTTTTTCTTTTTGTATCCATATATAAAGTTTTATTGGAACACAGTCATGCTTATTCATTATCATGATGTCTATGACTGGATCTGCGCTTCATTGGAGGAGTTGAGTGGTTGCAACAGAGGGACTTGATAGCTTGCAATGTCTGAAATATTTACTATTTGATATTTCATGTTTAAACCATTTTTATTTATTTATTTTTATTATTTTTTTAGTCTCAAGTTAGTTAACATACAGTGTAGTCTTGGTATAGAACTAATGATTCTTCACTTACATGTAACACCCAGTGTTTATTCCAACAAGTGCCCTTCTTAAGGCCCCTCACCCATTTACCCCACCCCCACCCCTCCACCTTCATCAACTGTAAATTTGTTCTCTGTATTTAAGAATTTCTTGTGGGGTGCCTAGGTGGCTCAGTCAATCACCTGACCTCAGTTCAGATCATGATCTCACAGTTTGTGGGATCAAGCCCTGCATCAGGCTCTGTGCTGACAGATTTTCTCTCTCTACCTCTCCCCCATTCATCTTCCCCCCCAAATAAATAAACATTAAAAAAAGAAGAGTTCTTTTTGGTTTGCCTCCTTTTCTCTTTGAATCTTATTTTTCCTTTCCTTCCCCTATGTTCATCTATTCAATTTCTCAAATTCCACACATAAGTGAAATAATATGATACCTGTCTTGCTCTGACTTATTTTACTTAGTATAATGTAATACCCTCTAGTACCATCCACATTGTTGCAAATGACAAGATTTCATTCTTTTTCATCACCAGGTGGTATTCACTGTTTCCTTTTATTCGTTTGTCTAAAGAAGAATTCTGTCCCTTAGAAGAAGAGCTACCTCAACTCTTTAGTACTTTATATTTTAGATAAATCTTAAAAGATCATTCGAGGTTCCTCCTTTGGTCATTTCAGGTTAAAAAATACAATTTTGAAAGAAATATATGAATAAAAGCCAATGGGCAAAGAAAGCAAATGACTCAATGTAAAAGTTGGCCAAAAACCTTAAAAGGCACCTCATCAAAGAAAATGTATAGATGGAAAATAAGCGTGTTAAAAGATGTTCCACATGATTTGTCATCAGGGAAACACAAGTTAAAATGACAGTGAGATGATACTACTATGCAAACAGTAGAATGACTAAAATCCAGAACGCTGACAACACCAAAGAATGGCATGGATTCATTGCTGGTGGGAATCCCAAATTGCGTGGATGCTCCACAAGATCGTTGGTGGTTTCTGACAAGGCTAAACATACTCTCACCACCATCTAGCAATTTTGTTCCTTAGTATTTACCCAAATGATCTGAAAACTTATGTCCACAGATAAAGCAGCATACACAAGTTTATAGCAGCTTTATTCATAATTGTCAAAACTTGAAAGCAACCGAGATGTCCTTCATAAAGAATAAACTACTATCCAATCAGAAAATGGGATATTATTTGGCTAGCTATGAGCTAAAAAGAAATGAGTTATTAAGCCATGAAAAGACATGGAGGAAATTTAACTGCACATTACTGATTGAAAGAATCCAATCTGAAGAGACTACGTTTTGTATGATTGAAATCATATGGCGTTCTAGAAAGATAAAACTCTGGACAATAGTAAGTTCAGCAGTTGCCAGGTACTCCGGTAAGGAAGATGAAAGGTGGAGCATATAAGATTTTTAGGTCAGTGAAAATACTCATATAATATTATAATAATGGAAGTATGTCAAACACCTATTCAAACCCATAGAATATACACCAATAAGAATGAACCCTAAGGTAAACTATGGATATTAGTTGATTATGTGTCAGTGTAGGTTTATCTTTGGTTAAAAAAAAATTCTGATGAGTGATGTTAATAACAGGGAAGGCTATGCATGTGTGACGTAGGGAATATATGGGAAATCTCTGTACATTCTTCTCAGTTTTGTTATAAACCTAACAAAAAGGTTCTTAAGCTCTTAAACTGTTTTTAATAGGACAAACCTTAAAAAAAAAAAAAAAAAGATAATGCACAGGGGGGCCTGGGTAGTTCAGTCGGTTGAGCGTCTGGCTTCGGCTCAGGTCACGATCTCACAGTTAGTGAGTTCGAGCACGGTGTCAGGCTCTGTCCTGACAGCTAGCTCAGAGCCTGGAATCTGTCTTCAGATTCTGCCTCCCTATCTCTCTGACCCTCCCCTGCTCACTCTCTCTGTGTGTCTCTCTCGAAATTAAAAAAACAAAAAAAATTTAAAAAGATGCACAGACCTTATTTGGTTAACTTCAAAACTGAATAATCCTTAAGTTGCATAGTGAAAATTTTTGCACTTACTGACAGAAGGTAGTCCCTTAATAAAAGCAATCCTTAAATTTCAGAATCTCTCCTGCAGTTAGATTTGCCCTAAATATAATGATAAAATTAGAATGGATATTACAGTCATATATTATGGATAAATAAAATCACTTTCTGGGTTAATAAAAAAATGAATGAGTAAATTTCAGAGTACCACAAAGAAAAAAACCACACCACATTCATTAAAATAAAATGAAATTTTAACAAATGTACTATACTGAAAATGAAAGATATTAAAATAGAGGGGATTTAAGTCAAGGATGCTGAAAGGGAAATTGAGGATCCTCTCTACTAGCTTAATTTTGCCTGTAAACCTAAAATTGCTCCAAAATTAAATTTATTAATTAAAAATTAAAAATTAAACTTTGATTTTGTAATTTAAGATGCTTATAAATAAAATTTTTATAGTTGGAATAATAGGCAATGGTTGGACTTTTCTACAAAGCCTATTTTATTTAGAGATGGAAAATCATCAGCCCCCACTTCTACTCCTGCCTCCAATTTCTGTCTCTGTTACTTGTAGTCTTTCCTATTGCCAATAATCTTTCTTTCCATTATAAAAGGAAGACTCCCTCCCTTCATGAGTTTTAACATATAAACATACAAAGGAAGATTCTACTTTACCAACTTGAGTTTTGTGTTAGTTCTTATTATCTTCTAAGCATGATCAGACTAGATGCCCTTACTACTTAATCAGTTATTAAACATGTATTTCTTAACCAAAACTGAGAGTCTCACTTTAATGTAACTTTAATGTAACTTTAAGTATGTCTGTATATATATGGTATAGATATACATGCATATGTGTATATATATATGTGCATGTGTGTGTGTGTGTGTGTGTATATATATATATATATATATATATACATATATATATACATATATATATATATATATGGTTATTTTCTTCAGTACTTTCTGTTTTTCTGAGTTTACATGCTTATATTTAGGTCTTTCATCCATTTTCAATTTATTTTTGTTTATAGTGTAAGAAAGTGGTCTGGTTTCATTCTTCTACATGTCACTGTCCAGTTTTCCCAACACTATTTGCTAAGGACACATTTTTCCATTGGATATTTTCTGCTTTGTCAAAGATTAGTTGGCCAATTGCGGATCCATTTATGGCATGCCAATTAATAGGTCTTAAATTTTAATATTTTTTTTAAAAAATGTATTGTTTATTTATTTTTGAGAGAGAGACATGAAGCTCAAACAGGGGAGAGACAGAGAGAGAGGAAGACACAGAATCTGAAAGGGTCCAGGCTCTCAGTTATCAGCACGGAGACTGATGTGGGGTTCAAACCCACACACCTTGAGATCATGACCTGAGCCGAAGTTGGACACTTAACTGACTGAAGCACCCAGGCATCCCTTAATATTTTTTTAAAACATATACTAAAAAAGATTTTACTTATTTTTACAAAGACTTATACGAGCCACAAAGCTTTAAATTTTATTAAAAAAAAACAACCAAATGTAATAGATGCATAAATCTGACATGGATCCCCTTAGCATTTTAAGTCAAAATGCTCAGATCAAAGTGAGAATGTGCATACCCAAAGTCAGAGACTTAGCTTTTTCCTTGTCCTGTGTGGACATTAAATTGCTTCCACGATACACAGTTTCCAAGAAAATGTTTCTGCCTTGCAAATTTCTAATTAGATTACAAAGAAATTTAATTCAGCCCTCAATAAACAACACATCTGTTATTAAGATGCAAAGTAAAACTACCAAGCCCAAGCCTAACTAATTATTTAGCAATCCACCAGCATTATAATTATAAAGATAAAACCTTCATTGGACCTTCTTTCTTTTCTGGAGATATAATTATCACTGGCTCCAGTTATTTCCACAGTTTTGCATATGCAAATCCAGTGTACAAGCAAACATACCTAGGAACAGGTTTAGAAAATATTTCATGTTTAAAGTTTTTATTATTGTGAATTTAATAGAATCTATTATTCTATTAAATTGGCTATTCTATTAAAATGCCTATTTTTTCATTCTTGGAATATATCAATTTTGCAATAATGAATAAATAATAATTGATAAATTGATACTTCTAGTTGTCTCTAGTAACTTTTGCAAAATATAAGTGAGATCTTGCACTTTCTCTACTTTAAAAGAAATGCTAACATTATCTTTTTATAGCTTTTTAAGCTCACAAAACGGGGGGAGACTTAAATGTCTTAAAATGACTTTATTCCTCAGAGCTTCTGTACGTTTTAAAACACAAAGTTCAGTCAAAGCTGGGGAAAATGATAAAAACCAAACTCCAACCCAAGAGAAGAAATAAAAAAAGACAAAGGGAAACAGATGATCAGAAAACCAGACATTGCCAAATATGTAATTGAGAAAAAGAAAAATAAGGAGCATAAACTTCCCTAAAATATTGAACTTTGTAAATGAAAAGTAAATTGATAAAGAAATAATGTGAATTATTTATATAGGCTCTAGATAAATTAGAAACAAACATTTAAAATAATTATCAGAAATATTAAAACTTATATAGAGGGCAGCCTGGGCAGTTCAGTCTGTTAAGCATCCAACTGGATTTTGGCACAGGTCAGGATTGCTTAGTTGGAGGGTTCGAGCCCCATGTTGGACTCTGTGCTAACAGCGTGGAGTAGCTTGGGGTTCTCCCTGTCTTTCTCTCTCTCTCTGACACTCCTCTGTTCTCCCTCTCTATAAAAAATAACTGAATAAACATTGAAAAAAATGTTTATAGATACAGAAAATACATACATGAATCACTTCAGACAGAGAAGTTTCTATGAAGATTCAAACTAATTCTCACATCTCACAAAGTAGAAAATATCCTGTCTCTTCCCTTAGTCACAAACTGTAATTTGTGGACTCTTTTTGTCAGTGTTTCCAATGCTACTGGGAGGCAGATTCCTTGATCCAAAATAAGGCATGCTAATTTGGAATCCCAGTGAGTCAGACCCCCAAATCTTCATTTTAAAATCATTTTGCTAATTGATTCTTAACTATTTGAAACATACAAAACTAAAATTCATTTAATTATTTTTTAATCATTTGGTTCTGTAGTGTTAGAAAAGTGCCTAATATTTGGTGAAGTATTGTACAGGACCCCTTCACACTTTTATTGTGCTTCAGGTACACTCGTATTACTAATCAATGATTACACAAAGAATGCAATGTTTTTTTTTTTTAATCTGAAGTTACAATTCTGAGAAAAAGTAAATTTACAAGCATGTTTTATCCTATATTATCTGCAATTTAAATTTGCTTACTATTGAAGTTTAAAAAAGCAATTTAAGAAAAGACTTACGGAAGAAAACTGTGATTTTTTTTTTCCTCAGAAAAAGACAAGTTAAAGAGAATAGGTTTGGAGATAATCTGTCAGCAAATTTGAGTGGAAGGTGATGTAGAGAAAATATCCCAAATGATTCAGTTAACATTTTTAAAACGTAGAATAAAGTGTCTAAAAGAAATATATCCAGAGTATTAATGTGCAAAATAATAAAATGAGAAGTATCTGATATAATGTACAACTTTACTTAAATACTCTTTATTAATCCCTTGAAATTAAAAAAAAAAATCCTGCAGTATTAAGCCATCTCACACTGCATAATACAGACCATTTGAGCGAAGTTGTCATTATTTATGGACTTTCATGAAACAGCTGGATTCCTTTCTTACATTTATGGCACCAGTCATCTCAAATTTATACTAGCAAATGCCACATATTAATGAAACAAAGTTGCCTTTTGCACCTTCATTTCAGACCAGCTGAAATCCCTGGAAAGCAAGTCACTTTTGGAATAATTTTTATTGTATACAAGACCAAAACTTTTCAATTTCATTTTTACAAGCACACACATGTGCAAATCATGTAATACATAATCAAAGAAAATGAAGCATTGCTATGTGGTTATAGCAAACATGAAATGGAAGAGAATCCGATTGCATATTAATTATAAAAGTGGCTTTCTTCAACAAAATTACTATGAAGGAAATTACATTTCACTGTATACTACAAATGGGTCATTAATAGCTGTGTTACCTTGGTCTAAACAATTCTAAGGATTGTATTTTTCTCAGTTGTGAAACCCAGGAGATTATTTTAGAAACTCCTCTATACATTTTCCAGCATTAAATATCTGTGGTACTACCTAGACAGTAAGAAAATAATATGACATAAAAAACCCAACATAACTATAAAAGGTTGAAATAAAAAATAATTCTCCTATTAAAATGTTAAGCTTTAATTAAAGAGTTACCTAGGTAAACTCTATACTCTAAATGAATAAAAATGCACGAAAGTAAAATGTGCTATTTAGGAATTTGTTTCACTGCTCTAGGGGTCATGACAGAAGGAAAATATCCTCATGTTCATCATTTATCTTCCGTGTAGACGAGACCACAAAGTCGTTGTAGCCAGGACTGGATCATCTCTACCAATGAGTCACTTACCTCTCTCCTCGTGTCAGGGAAGACAGCCGGGGCAACCCGGACTTATACCCACCTAATGGGGCACCCTTTCCCTTCCCCCCTGAGTGGCATTAGAGGAGGCCAAATAGAGTGTCAGGACCCCCCCCCCCCCCCCGCCCCCGATGCCACAGTAGCAGTAAACAGACATCATTCCCTTTTGAATCCAGTTTGATACCAGTAGAGGTTAGTGAGGAGCATGAATGCTAATACTCCCTCAGTAACAAGGAACTCCTCCCTCCTCCACGTCGGTGGAGGCTAAGGGGAGAACCTGGCCTTTCTGGGAGGTGTGCATCATCACAGTGAGGCCACAGTCAGGAGCCATTTATTTACTAAACTGAAATTAACAGGAAGCAACTTTATTAATAGATAGTGCTGCCTGATAAGTTTGCTCCAATTCACTTATTTTTAAAGTGTCCTTAAGCTATGGAAAATACACTGAAGAGCTGAATCTGATTTTGTGGAACTTGCTTGACATTGATGTCTCATCTGGAAATATCGAGACATAGAGGGCTTTCTCTTGAGCTGTAAGGACCACTCCAAGCACAGGTTCTCCTCCAACTTGAAGAACAGACAGGGGTAGACAGTGATGTGCATCCCTGAAACTAGGCTCTCGAGGTAGTGGGCCCAGTTAGAGAAGGGAACTCAACACAGCAAATTCTTCTCCACCTGGAGCAGCTCTCAGCCTGGCCAAGACAGACACAGAAAGCAAGGAGTCACAGACTTACCTAAGTTGTCACGGCTAGAGAAATGGGACGTACCGTGGACATAAGCTAATGTCCAGTCCCCCAGAGAAGAGAAGCCTCATATAATAGTTACCTGAAGTTAGGGCAGATTCATGTAGCCCAAATCACTACCAGGGCCGGTGTAAACTGGACGAACTGTTCAAAGTGACGCAGAGTGCTGATCACCAGTAGTTTCAAAGAAATTCCAATCTTGCTTTGACAGCCCTTAAGGAACATTTTGCATTTTCCTCTCTTTCTACTCTCCACAATTGTACCGAACTCTGTTCCTTTTTACCTCCTGCTCACAGCCACAGTCACCCTCAGTTGTTTATTATGACAGTCAACGGCCTCAAATATTCCTCATTTCCCATCACCCAGATTCTCAACAAAATCACCTGCACCACCTAGGAATTGTTAGAAATGCAGGTCCTCAGACACCGCTGCAGACCTTCTAAAGTAGAAACTCTGTGAGTTTTAAGAGCCCCCCCAAACAGCCTCCCCTGCCCAAGAGACTCAGAGTCACAGTGGAATCCCTGCTTTACTCAAAGGAGAGCCCAAGAGCTAATTTAAGAAAATCCAATCAACAAAACCAAAAGCAAAAACAAAAACCTGGCAGTAGAGAGTCAGCATTGCTCTTTTCACCAAATAAGTTTAATTTCGTCTCATATCAACAATGTCCAGGTTTTAATAAAAATCATTTATTATTCCTAGAAGCAGGAAAATCTGAAATTGAGTCAGCAGATGACAGCCCAGAGATGACACAGATGTTAGACTTATCTGACAAGGATTTTAAAGCAGTCATCGTAAAAATGCTTTGGGAGCGATTATGAACGTGCTTGAGGCAATTGAGTTGATGTAAAGACTTAGAAAAAGCAAAAGAGTCTCAGCAAAGAAAATGAAGATACAGAGAAGAGACAAAGAGAAATCTTAGAACTGAAAAAGACAACAACTGGAATAAAAGTCTCAATACTTCAGACACCAAGTAAAGAGATTTGCAAACATGATCTTATTTTCTCTTCAGAATAACACTATGAGATGAAGAAGTCTCTTGTTTCAGCTCTCCACACAGCTGCTAAAATGTGGGGTAAGGTCTCAGTTTCAAGTAGATTTGTCAAAAAGGCACTTGCATAGTTGCTACATTGTACAACTTCCTTCCTGAAGAAAGTATCTAAAACACAAAAGATAAAAAATATGTACAAAAATATTCACTGCAACATTTTTCAGAGTGGAGAGAATGAAAAAAATAATAAACGCCCAGCATCGAGATAATGGGTAAATGAGTTATAGTATATCCACACCTTAAAATATTTTGTAGTTGTTGAAAACCAATGAATTAAAGATGGTGCCAATTGGAAAATAACACTCAATGGATGGGTACAATGTCAGAAATGAAAGGGCAGAATTGGTGAATTGAAGGACAAAAAACACCTAATCTTAACATAAGAGACTGATGTACTGATTTTTTTTTAAAGAACAGAGTTTCTGGGATATGTAAGATTACAATAAAAATATCTAACATTTGAAATCTATCAATCTATCTACCTATCTATCTAAATATCTATCTGGAATATTTTAGTTTCTGTCAATTAAAAAAAACACATCAAAGTATTTTGGTACCACTTAACCAAATTTCAGAAGAAGAGTGTAATTGGCATTATGAATTTCCAGAAAATGGAGTAATTAACAGAAATTTGTTTCATAAAAAGTGTAGAGTTATTGAGCAGTGGTTCTCAATTTTCTAAATACATATGGATAGTGATATCCACTGATGAGAACCACTTCTGGTACTTCTGGTATACTTCCTCTAACTATAGGAATACCATATTCCAGAATCAAATGTCTGCCGGCCTTAAGGAATACCAGCTCTTATCATTTGGTCTCACCTAAACAATTACAGAAAAATAAACCTTGAATTCTTTTACTTTGTAAAAAGTGCAGCAAAATTTATTCTGTGATATGTATTATATGTCTTTCTTCATTTACACTTTCCTAGACATAGTCCATTGATTTATATAGGCTTTTGAAAGAGCTTTCCAATTTTGTTATTAAAAAAATAAAATCTTGAAATCATTGAAATTGCATGAAGCATAAGTTAGTAGTGAATGTAATACTTAACAAAAGACTATTGTTCAGTCAGGAATACTGGAAACACACTAAAAGAATTATACCTTAGTTTTGTGGAATTTAACACAAATTTGCAAAATATGTTACCTCTCAGTATTAATTATATAGTATTTATGTGACAATTATATATAATATGATATATGGTATGTATATTACATATAGATAGTATAGTGTACACAGTTTATATAGTATATGGTATAGCATATATGGTATATAGAATAAATACTATATAAAATAGACTATATAATTTATCTTATATAACATTATTATATAGCATTATGTATTCATTTCATATCTTTTATTTATTAAATTCACTGTTAAAAAATGCCATGTTTTTCAATATACTGTCTATTCGGTATATATAGTCTATTCACTTGTACTGAAACTGAAGAGGCATTTTTATCACTTAATTTCCTCCTTAAAATTATGCTTTAAAAATATTTAAAACGTTAGAATTCCAAATTACAAGGCATATAAAAATATAAGTTGAAATGTATGTGTGTGTGTGTGTATGTGTAGGACAGTGTGTTAAAAATGTTTAACTTTATGAAAAGTTTCATAGTTGAAACTTTATATATATAATCCCAAAGGACACTTAATAAATTATCTAATTTTACCTAGTTATCTAAAAATTTAATGTACTTTCCTAAGGTTAAAAATTTATTTCTTTCTTTAAAAGGTTATCTGTATGTAATTTAAATTAGATCTAAATTTAAAAATGATGTTAGAGATTCTCTATTTTAATTAAAATTATTGATCTAGTCTCTTTATATTGCAATGATATTAACTGCACAGGGGAAATATCTATTTTCTTTGTCTTGCACATAATGGTGATAGTAAAAATTCAATATAATATTTCCAGTTTATGCTCTTTGTGAAATTCAGTTAATATGAACATTTATTTGAGAAAACCATTTAATAGAATTGGCTATATTTATAATGCCATAAGCCATACTGTTTAGTTTCAAAATATTCCCTATGTCTCAGTTCTTAGGAAACAGAAAAACCTATAAAACAAAATGTAATAAAGGCATAGTTTTTTTAAGGCACACAGTTCTTCGAGAACTATCAAATGCTCTTGTTGGGTGCTAAGTAGCATTACCATAGTTCATAGTTTTTTCACTTGATTTCATTTGTTTGGTTTTGCATAATTCTATTTCCTTGTAAAGTGTGTACTACAGAACAAACTTGACATATAAAAGGAAACTATTGTGGTTGGGAACATTTCAAGTAAGTTGTTTTTCTTTTATTCAAGTTATTTTTTCCCCAGGAGCTTAATCACTATTCTATTTTTTAGATTCTTTGAATTTTATGAATTAAAAATGATTTGTGAGAAGTTTAATTAATTATATCTTTTGTAAAAAAGGAATCAGTCTTCAATGGATTTATAAAGTTCCTGAATCTTAAAGACCTTTATGTTTCTCTAACTTCATGAGTGATCTCAACACTGACTTTGGAAAACACCTTCGTTAAGTTTTCATTGATCCATAAAGATTTAATTGCACCATATGCTGCAAATTCACTGCTAACTGAAGTGTAATCAGTACTTTGCATTTTTCTGATTACCATATTTCTTTGGGAATATTTCATTAATGTTTTAAAATAATTGAAACTATTTTTTAATTGATAATGATTCCCTTCATTCTTTATTTCATGGTCAGCACTCCCTAATGCGCCACTCCATATTATGATTACCAGCCCTGGAGAGCACTTCACTTGAATAATTTTCTAAAAGCCATTTTATTTGCTCAAGTCAAGTGAATTCCACTTAATTGTTTTCTAACTAAACTAAAACAACAAAAAGGATCCTTTAAGAGAATAGTGTCTTTCTTACATGCCTTTTCATTCCTTTTTAATGAGAAAAGTAACACTACATTACTTGTAAGGTAGATATTACTGCCTAGTATATTTGCAATATGCAATAAGGCTTATAATTACGAGTTTACATAAGATGTAGAATATCAGGTTATAAAAATATTCTGACAGTGATTAGGTTACCTCCATGTTAACCCCAGAGGAAATTAACCCCCAAGGGTTTCTGTGTATAATTAGAAGTCATAAAAATGTACTTAATTTTCACATCACATTTTATTGGGTTTATTTTTTGTAGCATTAGCTATTTTTATTATTGCAAAATGTGTCCTTTAGGATACATAACCTGGAAAACATAGGAAACTAATGAAAAAAAATTAAATTCACCTGTAATATTATCTCTCAATAATGAATTCTGTTTAAATATTTACTTTATTTATATCTAGAAAAAAATTATATTTGCCAGACTTGCACACAACCTAATGTGCAAATCTAAGAGGATGTTCCTGACCTCTCTGGCATCCACACCACTCCTGGCAGGATTGAAAAGGACACCCAGATGAGTAGCACATTGAAGGTCTTCTTTAAAAAGAATACCAATAGTTGGAGATAAACACAATGATGATTGAGGGGCCAATACATAACTGAAGTGATTAGTAATCCCCAGGAATTGACCATGAAATAAAAAAAAAAACTTCTAAACAAACCGACAAACACATTATCATTGCAGTTTGCACCTACCAACATTAAGAACACACACCTAGTAACTATTTAATGGAAACATTATATTTAATACTTTGAAATGCTGTACCAAGAATGTACAAAAAGAGAAATAAGTTGGCCAGGATTGAGCAAAGTCTAGGTAAGAACAGTTTCTGAAGCAAGTACATACTGTATATAAATAGTCCTATCTATCCTTTGAACCACATTAGAGAAAAGTCTGTATAGATTTAGAAAACTCTCTAGTAGAAAACAATTCCATGAATCTAATAGCAGTGTATGGCAAGTCTCATTAAAAGGAGAAATAATGAAGCCTAGGTGGCTTCTGGAAAATTTCTTATTTCTGCCAAAAGAATTATAGAATTGTTGACATTGCTGCTATGAACATTGGGGTACATGTGCTCCTATGCATCAGCACTTCTGTATCCCTTGGGTAAATCCCTAGCAGTGCTATTGCTGGGTCATAAGGGAGTTCTATGGATAGTTTTTTGAGGAACCTCCACACTGTTTTCCAGAGCGGCTGCACCAGTTTACATTGCCACCAACAGTGTAGGAGGGTGC